>JARQTI010000399.1:1078435-1202887 GCA_030142655.1 Trachelus tabidus | reverse complement strand
CTCACTCTCCTCGCTCTCCTCCCTCTCCTCACTCTCCTCTCTCTCCTCACTCTCCTCCCTCTCCTCCCTCTCCTCCCTCTCCTCCCTCTCCTCCCTCTCCGCCCTCTCCTCCCTCTCTCTCTCTCCCTCTCTCTCTCTCGCACTCGCGCTCTTATCCGTAACACCCCGTCTCTTTATATCTTCCCACTTCCATTGTTTCTACTGGCTCTCCCACCCTCCGAATCCCCAGAATCCTTGGGAAAGATTACCAGGGGAGTAGAAGCTGGCTTAAATATTTGATTTTAACGCGAATCATGTATTAAGTACCTGAACGTGGTACCGTGTATTTATACTGGTGTATTTCTTGGATGTAGCCTATTACTAAATTGGCGCATCTATTTCTGGATGACGTATTATGTATTTATGTATTCACTAATTGGCATCCGTTGAGACAGTGCCTCTTGGGAAAGGCCTTTTTAGGGACAATAATGAACATGTTAACTCGGCTAAGTGTTCATAAAATATGCAGAGCCACGTAGTGATACTCGCTACTTTTTTTCTGAAGTTCCTTAAGCGAAAACGTAATCCACGTTTGTAGCGTAATTACAGTTTCCTTTTCTTAATGAAAAATTAATTTTCTGAATTTGACATCTATCAATTTCTCAAGAATTATTTGTGAATAAATACCACTTGTTCCGAGACTCTGCTATATCTATGTGGATTATGGTTCTCAGGGTGCGGGTGGAGGGTGCCTGGGTGGCAGGAGGCATAACGTAGGTCGATACTAGAATGTGAGACTGGGAAGACCTTAAGAGAATTCAACCTGTTATTCGATGGAAATAAAATAATAATGTCTTTATACTATAGTATGTCGATATCATTGCATGTAGAATATAGTAACTTTGAACAGTCACGCGAGGGACGTAGGGATATGCATTTTTAATACACTCGCTAAGTTTAATCGCGTCCCCAGGTTTTCTCAGGCGAGGGTGATTTTCTCGCATACGTATAATTTCCAGAAATGAGGTTAAACGGAATCGACACTGACACAAGCATGTATTACTTGTCGACATAATGACTGTATACATATAAGAATATGTCTATACTTAAAGTTATACATATATGTGAAGCTGAAAATTGAATACATAAGATTTTCGGTTTTGACTTCTGTAAAAGCGAATTGATTTTATTCTCATGAAATTTTTATATATTTATGAAACGAAGGCCTGACACACTTTGATAACCCGCAAATGTTTAAATATTGATATTGAGAGAAAGCATAAACGATATTATGCTGGTTGTTTGTCTGTTCGCGATGGGTTTCGAAAATACTAAACGAACTTTGATGTGTTTTTCATGCATATTTCATTACGCTACGAAATTTAGGAGCAGAGTAATAAGCAATGGGACACGTAGAGAACGTTACTATTTTAAATTGCATCTAATTTCTAGGGATATTTTAGGAACACTGAGTTACAAATTCTGTTAGTTTCTGTTAATGAAATTTCTGCAGATTTAAAAACACCCCAATATCTACCAGGGCGAAGCCTGATCGAACGACCGGTGTATTATTTATTATATCTATCAGGTGAAATTGCAACAGAGTTCAAGCCGTTTGATTAATTTTTATGTTTACCAGATGTTTCCTGAAAGTTGAATCATTTGTTATTTTTTTTGTGGGTCGTTAAAAATTGATTAGTTGATTTATCAAATGATAGCGGAACGATTACATTGACTGATTGTACACTGGGTACATATTTCATCAACACGTGCACTCGTTTTACCAATTTGTAACCAATATATTTTCTCTATAATACATTTTCTCGATTTCCCGAGTAATTTTCACTGAATCGTAGGATGAACCGGAAAGAGAAGGGCATGAAATTAATTGTCGAAATACACAGCCGAATCGGAAGCAGTCGGGAGTTTATATATATGAGAGTGGCTAGTTTTTCGCGAGATATACTCGTGGGAAGCTTAGCCATGAGTTATGGGGTTGGATGGTAGGAAGCTGGACGGTTACCCGGTGGTTAATTATACGGTGGGATTAGCTTCAGCTGCAACACCGCAAACTGTGCACCCTCCTCCTCCTCCTCCTCCTCGTTCCCTTAACCAGTAGATCGCGTGCTACTGTAATTTTCTCGAGGGTTCAAGTTTTGGGAAACACGTATAGAATGCGCGAGCGTGAAATTTTGACGTACGATATGTCACGTTATGATTTTCGTCCTGAATTAAAGAACCTGTTACTTGAAGCCGGGCACAGTGTACAATGTACACATATATCTTAAACGCATTGCACTGATACGAAGGTCTTTTACAAATATTAGTAATGATAAGAAATTAAGCATACTTTATATGCGACCTTAATTTATTCGTTGTGAATTTATTTATTATAATCGCGAATTATGTCGAATCGAAGATCAATGATATGGAGATCATATGAGGTAATTAGCGACTAAGCGAAACTCAAATTTTTATATTTTATTATTTCGCTTGTCTATTCTTTTTTTTATGTGGCTGCGATAATTTTAAGTGTACTTTGGCACAGTGACCACTTCCGGGTAAATGGATGAAGCAAATAATTTGATAATGGAACAATTAATTAGCGATTGAAAAGAATCGAATTATTGTGACTGTTGTAAGTGATTGTAGTGAAGTGGCTGCATTAATTTTATACACGTGAATCTGGACTATTAGTGCAGATGGATGCAGTCACGTGAGTTCGATTCATTAAATCATAATTAATTTCTGCGAAACTAATCTGACAACGTAGCAAAGCTCCGCAGACACGTTTGAAACATCCTTATTATAATTTATATTTCGATTTCGAGATGGCGTCGCGACGGCATTGACGTTCTTTACAATAAAGATGGAATAAAGTCGAGCGTCGACGACGACGGGGGAAGTGAAAACTCCTTTCGAGCGTCCCGACGGCCCCCACGCTGGGGCTCAGGGTTCTTCCGGTGTTTTCTGAGAAAATATTAAATTGCCTGAATTTTCAATTTTCCCACCGGCACGTCGAGCACATTATTTTTCCAGGCGAGGATGTCAAAAGCCTCGAAGACATTTTTTTATTACCCGACACCCACCATGACTTATTCCACCTAGCGATTTTTAGCAAGAGTAACGTACCAATATTGTGGGGCACCATATGCGCGCTGTCACATTTATTTTATAAAAGAGATACATTTGAGATGAAAAAAATAGAAAATCAAAAATAACCCAATAGGAAGGAAGTATGAAATCTTTAAGAAATCACAATATGATTTAAATATGCCGACCATGGTTTTTCTTTTTTTTTTCAACCTCTGTTTCCCACTTTTAATCGAATTGTTTCCTACCTTTCATTGCTCTCTGACGGATGCTGCAATGTTTGAGGATGAAAGATCATAGAGTGAGAAGGGATAACAAAGACGGTATACAGCCGGATAGCAACAGTGCGTGACTTGACTGTACGTATAAGATATATTGCGAGTATGTCTATAGAGGTTATGTGTAAATAAAAAAAAATGAAATTCTTTGAGCATGCTTTTCCCTCTGTGCGAGGGATCAAAGTATTGTTCGCATTCTTTGAAAAGTGCCGAGAAAGTATGCTTTGGGGGATTTGTCACGCCTAGATGGAAATCGAGAATCGTCCAGTATGCATAACGTATGTCTTACTGCCTCAGGGCAGCACCTACTCTATGTTGATTACAGGCGAAAGCCTCGATCTAACTTTTATTTCTGAGCTTTTCTCGTATCTCGGTAGTCGCAGGAATATCGAGGATAATCGCATTATCTTTGAGAAACTGACAAAGTCGCGAAAATCGTAGGACACTCTATCTCTTGAGATTTCACTTCGAAATAATGGATTAGATGGCGGAGGAGCATGGCACGATTTTAGAAACGTCTTGTTCTTTTTTTTACTTTTCTCTTTGAGAAGGGTAACATTCCTTCGTATTCCATTTTTAAAAGACTCAAGGATATTTGTCATATTAGATACGACAAGATACCTTGATCAATTAGATACATTAAAATTGAGTGCATTGCGTTGGATTAAAAAAGAAATGGAAAAAAAATGAAATATTCATATCTTTTCTCGATACAAAAAAAGGAAAGATAAGATGCAAGAAAGGAATAATAAATCTATTAGAATTCCATTTGAATTGCATGAATCGTTGGTATTCAAAATTGTAATGTTATATATGTAAGTTAGGTTAGTTTATGTATCTTTAGGGTAAAAGGTACGCCTTTGTTGTAGGATTTTAGATAAGAATAACCCAGGTAAATGGGCAAAAGCTTACGTAACGAGCAAATGCGAAAAATTACACGGCGCATTGCGAAACTGTACAATCGTTAGAACAGATGATTAAATTTCCTTTGTAATATCCAAGCAAACAGATAGCACAAAGGGGTGCGGACCACAGATCAAAAGAATCGACTCTGAGCCGCTTTTCATCGACTTCAAAGTCGATTGCGAATAATTTATAGAAGCTACTGCCGCGCGTGTTTTTTTCGTAATTTATTGGAATCCGTGTCTTGTATTCTTGCTTTAAAAAAAAATTTAATCAAACTCGATTTTCCTTGATACTACAAAATAAATCGTTCCTTTCCACCCCTCTCTCGAGCCAAACGATAAAGTCGAAGAATAGAAGAATGATCTCCATATATCGATTCTAAAAATCATCAATATAATGACGTCAACCGAATTTAAGTTTTCCATAAATTTCTCTTTCCATACTTCGAATTTCCATATTTAGGGATAAAGTAGGTAACAATACAAATTATTTGTGCTTGTTTGGTGGAAATAAGTTTTTTGACAATAAAAAAATTACTTATATCACGAATCAAATATTATAATGATGTTCAGTATATCAAGATGGATGAAGATATTTTATTAAATCGAAAAATAGTAATGGTCGCATCGCGTTTATCATTGACGATATTAAACTTCCTCTCGATAGAGAATTCAACAGTGTGAATTCGTTTCCCAGTATGCCTTTTGTGACGAGAACAAATAATCGAAGAGATTGCAAGCTGCGAGTGTCGACGGCTGCAAGCTCGTGCTGACAGATATTGCTTTTCCAGTGTTCAATTCCCTAAACGGATCTCGGACTTGGTTTATATGTGAAGGATTCTATGTGTCGGCGAATGTGTTCAATCAAGTTTTATTAAACGTAATTGCCCCAGTGGAACGCAATTTTTTCAGTATACAGGGTTAGTTAGTAGAAACGCACCAGCAGAAGCTGGCCGCAAGAGGCCGCCGACACGGCAGTGTGGCCTCTTCAAAAAATGACACGTGACTGTGACCGATTCTCATAAGCGCAAACTGACAGTTCGCATAGCAATAAGATTTTTGAAATATTTCAATAGTTAGGTTACTGAAATAATTAATTAATACTTTAATGAAAAAATGTAATATCAGTTAAGATTTATTTTCACAACAGACTTTTTTGCCGCACTCTTTTGCTATAAAAAAATTTCAATTAAATGATTTTTAAATTAATTGCAGCATAGTATTGCGGAATTGCAGTTGTGATCATTATTTGGATATATCAAAATTGTGAATATTTTAAACTTATCATTGTTCTAATTGTAATCTGTTGTGAAAATAAATCTTAACTGATATTACATTTTGTCATTAAAATATTAATTAATTATTGAAAATATTAATTAATTATTAACTAATTATTGAAATATTTAAAAAACCTGACTTATTGCTATGCGAACTGCCAGTTTGCGCTTATGGGAATCGGTCACAGTCACATGTCATTTTTTGAAGAGGCCGACCACATTGCCGTGTAGGCCACTTGCGGCCATCTTCTGCTGTTGCGTTTCTACTGATTAACCCTGTATATGAAATCAAGGTTTAACGCATTAGCCGAAGTTAGCTACATCCGTTTAAATGTCTCTAATAAAAGATTAACTTTGGTTGATTAAAAAAATAACGAGTATATAGGAAAGTTTGTATGTAATTAAAACTTTTAAATTTCTTTTTCAAAATTATCGTCTCGTAAAGTATAGCTTTATTTGTCAATTTACTCAAATTATGAAACTAAAGTAAAAGCAGTCACTCGGTATATGACGAATTTCTTATACTGTACTATGGATATATACTATGTATGTGTACTATATATATATTTTTCGGTTTAATAAAATATACATCTAGTTTAATCCTACAAAGCAATATAACCGTCCCCGAATGCCTCAATACTTTTCTACCCTTATTCCTCGACCTTCTGTCTCTCTCATCCCTTACGTACATGGCATGTGGCACGAGCAATAAAAAAATTCCAAAGGGATCAGAGATCCTTCCTGTATTTCCCTATATTAAACGTTTTCCGCTGCTTCTGAATCGATCGAGTAAATGTCCGTAACCCTAGGGCTGTTTAAGTTATTTAAAAAATTGCCTTTACCGACAAAAAAAAATAAAATAAAGTACAGTCAGTAGAAAGCTATTCCACGTGAAAGTGGTGCGCATAAAAGCATCCTGAAATCCTCGACTAGATATGAAAATAAGGAAGCACAAAAATAAGAAAGAATAGCGAGAGTAGACGAACGTAGATGGTACTCATGGGGATGCTGGAAGGATGAAACTTTCCGTGAGAATTTCCGTAAGCACGAAAGAAGAAACGTTGCACAAGTGAAAAGCATTCGAAGCACGTGTCCAAGATTTTTAAACTCTTATGTCATTATAGTATAGCGCGTTTCAACTATATATACTCAGACACATAAGTATCTACTATCTAATACCTACTATAGTAAATACACGTACTAGGCCCCCTTACTGCTAGGTCAATACCTACCGTTGCTATATCGAGCAATCTATTTAAAATCGCCATTGCTCTCGTTTCCAGTCTATACGAATACGAGCATTACGTGTCAAAAAAGCTTACGTTTTTTATCTAGAAAATAAACAAAAGAAAAAACTATATTGAGATTCATCCTTATCAGTTCTCGTGAAAGCATGAAACACAGCGCGCACTTTAAGTCGAGCAAATTCAAACATCATAAGATCGAAGACTTGCCAGGAAAGTTATTACCACGCTATTGGAAAGCTTCATATCAAAAGGAAAAGTTCATACAGAGAGGAAAAGCTCCAATAAATAATTCTTTGTCTCTAACTTCGAAATCGATATCCATCTTTGACCTTTAATTTTCCGATAATTCGAATTAAGAAAGCTGACGTTCTCCCGACATGTTTAATCTGTGTATATTATAGACGGGAGTACTCAATTTAATCGTCGATAATGATTCAATTAAATTTTTTTATATCTATATTATAGCACAGATATATATATATATATATGCCAAAGAAGATAAAAAGTGATACTATTTAGTTCGATTAGCACGCGACCATTGGTGGGTATATCTAACCCTTTTTCGATGGATTGTATCGACACCTTTTGTCTAATTTTCAGCGGTGCGATCTTCTATTAAAAATTAATCAGTTGTTCACTGAGGGTCGCCGATGCTGGACATGCAGGCCGACCAAGAAGCATAACGGTGGGACTGAGGACAGGCTCAATCCGGGACCAAACGGAATCCCCGACAGCTGCGGTAGGATCGACTCAATGAACTCCTACGAGGATCGGCGATCCGCATGGAAACAGGCAACGCAAAACGCGTAGAGCAACTACAGGCCATGAACTCTTTTGCGATATGGTGTACCACAGGAGTAACCAGGCAGCTTTATATATGGAGTACTCTACCAACAAACTCGTGATGATCGACAGGCTGGAAACAGCTTGGAGCGGGGCAAAGAAGATCGGGGTAGTCATTTTTGGTATCAGCGATGTGCAGGTACGTTCCGAACTACTTAAAACTGCATTTACTGACTTTTTATTGATTTCTGTGTTGTCCGCTTAGAGCTTGAACGCTCTGAATTTAACGACAGACACGGGCTGATAATCGGAGAACCAACAGATTTTCCTGACACACGTATACTATAAATATTCAAGGCAATATCTTGTTATTCTCAAAAGTGTAAAAGTAAAAATAGAAGGTGAACCACTGTGCAAAGCGTTATACCATATCGCCAAGACGGGCATTCATTGGAATTCCATACACGTGCTAAAGAGATTTGCCGACGTTTCGAGACAGTTTGAATTTCTTCTTGCGCTATCCAAATCAGGAAATTCCGAAAAGATAAGGGAGCGCGCATGACTTGGCGTAATGTCATGGCTCTTGTGCCTCTTCTCTTATCTCGACCCGTATGCCAGGACTCGTATTCCTAACTGATATACCTAGCGCCATAACGTTTGACTTAATTCACATTCCGCGACGCGTCACCCTCTATTCCCCGATAACGTGCGAAACTTTCCCTTAGCTTGTTGCCGTCTACCACGAAGAAGGAACGATTTTCGACTAAACGCCTTCAAGATTTACAACCTGGCTTAGATAAACTTTGCACTAAGAATTTAGACGCCGTCGCTTTGGCTAATGGCGTGAATTACACGTTGCGTTAGGGTAAATTTTTTTTTCATGGACAGCCGTACATCACGCGAACGTAATTTTCCGAGTTCTGGATTCAGGGTTTTTTTTCTGATCGGATATTAATTCGGTAATTCGACTGTTTCCGGGAAAAAGTGACGATTCGTAAACGATGCTCTGACGATCTGACGACGCTGCACGTGGCTCCAGTTTCCGCTGTCGATTGAATGCATTCAATTCGATCCGTTCTCGCGCTGGAATGAAAATACGAGGCGTTCGAAAGTTTCGTTCTTTCACGCAATTTGGATTTATATTCGTTAATGCCAATGGCATTTTCGATTGCCAAGCGGATTATACGAGGTACGAATTTTCTGCTGTGATAATTTTCCCATTGGCCTACTGCTGTACTCGAAAGTGAAATTCGACGCATTTGCGTTACCGGACATTCGCCGTAGCCATACCAAGCGACGGTTATTCCGTCTTTCGTTAATCAGATTAATTAATCGAGAGAATCAATAATTTCATTTATCGAAGAGTCATAGTTTTAATCAAAATTTGTGGTAACGCTTTACTGTGCTGTGTACGAATGAAAATATTAAATCGGAATTTAGAATGGCAATTACAACAAAACATGAATACGTTTATTCGACTGTTGAAATATTCAGTATTGAATTACGTCTGCATTCCTTAGAGACTGTCAATCTACATCCGGACCGTCATGAAATTTCTGACGGGTGCATCAAATACCTGCGACAAAAAGTACCGTTACGAGTAAAGAATAGTAAATCGAAATAGCTATACGTATATACACGTGAGACGTCGTTCATTTACCGTGAAATTTGCAAGTGCAAAAGAACGACAGATGGGGGAAGACAAAGACGGAAGGAAATGGCGGACAGATAAACGAAGAAAAGGAATGAGATCAATAAAAAAAAAAGAAAACAGGGAGCTACATCGAATTGAAAAAGTTTTGGAAAAGGAGGTCGGAGAACGAAATTGGCTCTTTATATCGTCTGGGCGAAAGTTTATTAAACCAGGACGCACTATATTTTTATTCATTTTCCGTACCGATGACATAACGTGCATAGAAAGTATTGTCAATCAGTCCGACGCGATTGCAACTTTCGTCGAGTACACGAATCTGGGGTGTAAGGTCGTACGCGAAGGTTCTGAGGGCGTCGTAAAGTCGGGCTGGGTGGTGACTCGGGAGGGTGGTGGTTCACTCGAAGGAACCTGAGAGGGGTTGGCCTACATAAGTACGCAAAATAAGAAAAACTCAAGGCAGGAAGATATCGAGCGAGTACCATTCTATTTCGAGGTACAGGGTGATCCGAATTCAGCAGCATGGATTATGCATATACATACAACTCAAAGTGCATATCTGTGGATCCGTCTATGTAGCGAGTATATATATATTATATATATTAAGGTATATAGGGCGGACTGGTGTCGGATGGAAAGCAAACGAATTATATCTTAATTAATGTAACCGACGACTCTTAGATAATTTTTTTAAATTTTGATCGCCTTTTTTTCAAAGCAAAATTAGAGCTGATCAGATAATTATAATTTATTCAATGCCAATAGATGTCAGATTAAATGATTTGATTTTATTCGAGATCTGTGGTTTCAACTGACACTGGTCTTCTCTACTTGATTTATGAACGTACCTTGGTCGTTCTGATTACAATGCGAATCCGTGACTCCATTTCGATAGGAGCAATTTTGCGCTTTCATTAGAATTAGGTAATATAAGAAAATAAAGGAATATAAAGTTAATGACGAGACTCCCTGGAGTTAAAAGAGTTCTAAGGTAGATGTGCACGTCTAGCTTAGTTGTAAAGTTCGCAGATCGGAGGATTGTGGAATCGAAGGCGGCTAACTGGATCCAAAGTGGAGAAGTAACGAGGCAAGAATAAAAGACCTTACGGATTATGGGTGAAGTTTGAAAGTTTTTACACAAGACCGAGTCAGGAGTCCATACAGAAGTCGACGGCTGGGAGATATTAGTGGCGCGAAAATGGAACTGTAGTTTTCTTCCTGCGCTTGTCGAAGAAAATTCATCGTTTTGCGGCTTCACGAGGTAACACGTAGCCCAACCCAATCCGACCTAAACGATATATAATTCTTTTTCGTCTAATGTCTTTTCTTTCGCTTTGCCCTCTCCTTGCTTTCTTCCATTTCCTTGCCACTTTCTTCCTATCTCTTGACTTCTTTTTTTCTCTCTCTCTTTTCCTTGCTATTTTCGCAAGCGAAGCTTTGCCGATGTGGGCTTTGCAAGTCAAATATGAAATACCTCCTACTACTGCCGCAGCGTGGCGCCACCGTCCGCATGACAACCGTCACCGAGAGAAACCGTAGTCTCCGTAGTCTCTACATCGAGCTTGCAGACTCGATAAATCTGATTTATCGTAATAAGGTCTTTCCGCGATTAAACGACTTGCAAAAATTTGCATCCCAGAAATATCGTCGACTCTCGAAAAGCACCAATCAAGCGTTTCTACGTTTCAGCGAGAAACTTCATTAACTCGCGCGTCATTCCCAATGAAAAAAACTTGAATCCGTAAAATTTTTACGAAGGACCCAAGTGCTCTCAAGTGGCGAGCACTGCTTTGGTAAATATTCCAAGAGAGTTTTCACAAGAACTTGCATGGATTTTATATTTGGATTTTTATGGTCTTTCCTTTTTTTTTTCTAATTTTTCTACCCATTTCACGTCATCGTCACCGCCCATATACACTCTTCGATAATGTACTTAATATACCCTGACAAGCTTTAGGACATGTCATGTATGTACGGCAAACTGGCGCAACGTAATTTTGCTCTTGTATGGCACATAGGAATGATTAATGGTTCTCTGGTAATGAGACGGAACCATGTGGTTTCATCACCAGATACAATTAGTCAAATAGTACCTATCGAATACGCAGATAAACCAATAGCGCCACTGTAGTACATGCGTAACGTGAAAATTTTTTTCATAAGGGTCATTACACCCTTCGCGCATCTGTACGTTGCATAAAGCGCAGGGTCAGAGTTCGCGTCTGTACATTAAAAATGATATGAACAAATGTTACGTAAGCTTCGGAAGTGCATGTATATCAGGCTTCGCATTAATTTACCCGCTTGTAAATGTACGTAATTACAGTGCGAGTGTATACTTTCACAGCGAGTTAAGAGAAGCTTAAGAGATGGTCTTTTAAGATAGTTCAGAGAAGGTACATGGTTTTTTTTTAGCACTTTCGAGTAAACCTTAACACTCTAGTCAGGGCGTCACTTGCTGTCTCGCCTCTAGTTTCTCCAGAAGGTCGTGTTACGCCAACCTGTTAAGTCATGAAGTTGTCAAAGTGTTGAGGGTTGTACACACGATGGGATGTTTCCGACACCAGTGACAAACCCCTCTCGCCATCTTGCCGTGTCTAGCAACGTGCCAATCATGAACTTTACGCGAGTAAAATATCAGTTACGGTCCCTTGGGTTTCTACAGGATCCGTCATCTTTACTTTCTTACTTCCATCCTTACTTACTTAGCCCTTCCTTTCGTACTTTCTTACTTAGTTACTCGGTTGCTTACTTCGTTCTATCCCCTCGTAAAAGGAGTACCTTAAAGTGGATTCGTTAACGTGTTCACTTCGTATCAATATTTTTGCAAAAGGATATCACGCCGAGGATCCTGGTGAAAATAATTTTAAAATCGTGAATTTCGAATACCGCGACAAAACTCGTGCTGAAACTATTCAAAAAATAATTTTTGGCAACTGGTTAATCCAACTGTCAGGTTATTATTTGATACGATTAGATGCTTTAAAGGCTGTGTCGGAGGCTATTTGAGAATTATTTGTGATTTAATGATCGTTTGTCCTAACGGAGGGATGCTTATTAGAATCGCCGGTGAAAGGAAGGCAGTGGTTCGTTAGGTGGGAAATTTGAAAAAAAATTACCAAGCAAAGACTGCAGCTCGACGAATTATTTCGTGGTGTAATTTTTTTGCAAACTTTTTTTTATATAAAAAAGTTTATAATTAACAATCGCAACTCGAAAGCGTTGCAGTTTAAATATAAAATTTTCATTCTTTTTCGCCCGCTATTCTTTTTCACTGTCCCGACTCGTTTTATGACAGTTTCATTTATTCCGCCCTTCATGGTCCACGCTGTCAGACTCTTTCTCGCCTATTGCGAATCCGCCGTGATTTTAGTCGCGCGACGTAACTGCGAAGCGCTCCCGCAAATAGACGAAGGCTTTTAGAGACGCTTTTAAGAGAAAGTACCATCGTAAAATCAACAAATTACACTCTCAGCGTATATCGGTATCTGTATTTCTTACACGTGTTCAATGTGTGTTTTTTTGACAGCTTATAAATAATACACTCTCAAGCAAATAACACGCGAATTCGCGTGTAATTTCTTGATACAAAGCACGTGCTTGGTTTTGCACTAAAATATATTTCATTCTTCTAATTTACCGCACCTTATCGTAATTACATGTAAAGCCACATATGACGTGCTAAACATACATTTTTTGTAAACTCTCAAAAAAACTATTATACATTATGTTTTAATTATACCAGAAACGTGTATAGCACGTATAAAGGGAAATCTCACAGACGTAATTTTAATCGCGTAATTAATACGATCCTTGAAACATCTATAGATGCATTTCAATTGTAAAAATATTTTTCTAAAAGATCAAAGGCACTCCGTTGAAACTGTCGCACAGAAGTAACTTACGGGGAGCAAGGTATAGCTAGCTATAAGTATAAAACGTACCCATTTGAATATCACGGAACCTAAGTACTAAGATACTTCGCGGATCCATCGAAACCTCCTTTAAGTTGTATAAATCAGGAATAAGATACGAATATTTTAGTACAGTATATATAGGCAGACAGATAGATGTCTGTCCGCAAAACTTTTCTGCACGGATATATACGAGTGAATCCTGAAAGATTACGGAAGCGGATTTGGAGCATGATGCGTCCTCGGGGGATGGATCTGCCACTCCTCTCCCTTGGAGATAATAGAGTGAGGAGTGCGGATGTAAGGACGGGGACTACCATTTCCGGTATAAGCATTCATGATAAAATAGGCCGAGTTCATGACGTGGCTGAAGCGACAGGAGGAAGAAAAGCTTGTATGGGATTTGTAAGGATGGAATTGTTACCTTGTTCGTCCCTGAGAATTCATCGCAGATAAGATACATCTTAACTTTATCATAGATATCATTCTTCGTCACGGCTATAATGCATGATACATAGACATAATATATCTATGACGATATGAAAAACCATATACATATATCTATAGACGTAGAGTACCTAAGAAAAATTGAAGAATGGAAACGATGACAGTTTAGAAATTTTGAAGCGAACCTGGAAAAATAACCTAGTGGATCCGGTGGATTCGCCAGAATCTGAAATAGGGACTGACTTGGTCTTTTTGTTCCTTCTGCCCTCTAAGTCAGCAAAGTCAGCTAGTCACCCTTCTGTGATCTTTCAGAAAAAAGATAAGGGAGAGGATGCTGTGCGGTCTTGCAAGGAGGGTGGCTTCACTTCTTTCGAATACCGAAATAGGGATGGGATTAAAATGTCAGAAAGTCGATGGGAAATCGATTGAATTTTGTATTGATTTATCTATCGTTACGTCTACCGGGATTCTCTTGATAAATCTATGTGGTTGGTACTGATAGATACCGTCAACCGACTATTCTCGTATGACTTCTCTTGGTGGGTTCAGAAAATCGATTCTGTATTTCTAAAGGCGCATTTCAATGATAGCATTATTTGGGCTATTCTCATTGATTTGTGTACTACAAGTAATCTGGATACGTTTCAGTGTAATTAGAATTACTTTTGGATTTCACCTATACAGTTCCATTCACCAAATCGCCCTGAGCGACCATTTCACTCCAATCGCATTTTGGTTAATCGTGGAGTGACTCTCAATGTCATTGAGAATCGATAAGAATAATTCATTTGCACCATTCTGCTGGTTACCATTGGGATTCAATCAAGTCCTTCGAGAGCTTATTATTTTTCGATGAATTTCACGATAAATCACTTTGCACCTAGTTGCTGTATTTTTTTAATCTATGAGATACTTTTTTATAATTGGAGACCATTCGCTATATTTTTATGATTTGTTCTAAACGATTCTCTTGGCCGAATAAAAAATCAAATGATTCACAGAACGCTTAATTTCGCGTCGCCGTAACTTCTACAGCCTCGTTCCGCGAGCTTCTACGAAGCTGGAAACAAAGCTCTTAACTTTCCTAATTTCAATTCGAGATTACGCAGCGCGGTGCATCCTCGCGACGCTATTCCAGTATGCAGTGGGACGACCGACGTGGCGTGGAATTTCGAATTGCCCAAAGACAAATTTAATTTATATCTTGCAAGATTCAAGTGAACGAGGCTTTTCAGAGCTTATGGTGATATTTGGTTACATGTTCCTCTTAAATTATAATATTACAGTATCCTTGTTATCCTTGTAGAGAAATCGGAGAGGAAATATTATTATATTGATTTTCTGATCGGCATCTTCAAGTTTCTTTGAAATTAAAATGATTAAAAATCAATAAAACTTGAGATTAAACATTGGACATATATTGGCTACCGATCATTTTCAGGAAATTGACAATGGACAAATTGCAGTCGAACGATGAAAATTATGCATTAGATGAATAATTGAGCCATTTGTATAATAATATTAAAAATGTACAATCGTCACTGTGACATACGTATTACGTATTATAAAGGGAATAGATATAGATGAAATAATAAACGTTGTCCGATAATGAAATCTAAATAGATTAACAAAGATACGGTACAGTTAAGGGTGTGCGGATTAGACAGGAAATTTCGAAATGTATTAACTACCGTCGCGACGCTTGCCACCCCTTGAAAATCGTCTGATTATTATCGTGCCTACTTCAACAGCAACAGTTGCACGAACAAGCACCTTCGGTTCCTCAGGGGCTTAATTAACAGAAAGTTCTAATTAATTTTGGTAAGGGACCCACGAAATTCAACTCGTACCGGAAGTCAAGAGTTTCGCTTTAAGACGCAAGAGGTGTCACCACAGTTTTGCGCTTGTATATAGAACGAATTCGCAAGTGGCAATTTCTATTCTGTAATAAGCATGTAAATGCATCATGATGCACTTTTCAAGAGAAGCTGTCCAGGAGCAAAAATTTACCAGGATTTCGACGCAAGTACCGAAGCAACAGGTTCGCTAACTTTATGAAAAAAAGGGTTTGTAATATTTTTAGTGTTTAAGTAGATGAGAAGAAACTTTAATGATTTCACGTGTCAGAATTTGATAATTTTTTCGAAGAGAAGGGCCAAGGTCTTTTGGCGAACTTTCTATTTCAAAATGGCGATAGAAACTAGAGGAAAGTGATAATGTGAAATTCAAATGACATTATATCTCAAGAAAAGTTCAATTTGATCGCTGGGTAGATTGTTATACAGGACAGTTCCAGAGGAATATACATCTGTTATTGGTAAACTTTGGAAGTTCAACTTTTCCGCGTTCACTATGGCATAAGATAACTGCCGGGCATTATCTACGGATACAAGCCGTGAGATTTGTTTCTGTCGCGTTTTCGATTCTGAAGAAGTTCTCTTCTCTAAAAATTTTCAGCTATTACATATTTAACGAAGAAACTTGTGACAGCATCATTTTCAGGCATTGCAATCAATTGATTAGGGAAAATTATTTATACTATTCATTGTCAGATCCTTTACTCTTTTGTTCATCTCTTTATTTTTTGTCCTGTATGTACAGAGTGTGTCAGTTAAGATGTACGTTTGCCTTGAAACGGTGAATGATTTTATTTTTGCCATGTCAAGTCATAACGAAAAATAGGTAAATGTAAAAGTCGAAGATCAAGAAAAGAGAATATAGGTTAAATAAAAGTTCATAGGGATAACATACTTAATAAGAGAAATATTTACATTTGAAAATTGTTAAGGTAAAGAATTTTCCGAAACTACCATAGATGCTTAGAAGCGCCAACTTGCGGAAATTTCCCGAACTAATAAAAATGATCCCCATGAAAATGCGTGTCTTGAATTTTCGTTCCACGCCTCCTAGCAGAATTTTCTGGAACTAACGCATGCGCTTAACGGCACCAACTTACAGAATTTTCCGAAACTAAAAAAAATCACTTCCCAAGAAAATGAATTTTTATGACATAATTTAGCGAATCGTTGTTACACGCTATTGGAATTTTCCGGAACTGTCGCAGGTGCTTAACCGCGCCATCTGGTGGAACATTCCGGAACTAGCAAAACCGCTCCCCATGAAAAGGTGTGTCTTGCATTCTCGTTCCACGCCTTCTCCTGGCTGCAAAGACTACGATCGGAAGCGTCTAAGGCTGCGAATGCCGCAAATGCTGCAAAGGTTATGACCAGCAACACTCCAAATCCCAAGAACTTCCGTAGACTTGAAAATTTATGGCGAGAAACACGTAGAATGCACAACGGAATATGTAAACCGTCAACTTGCAATAAAAAGAAAATAGCAATGCGATAAGTTTTAGCTACCGTGTACGGATTTGCGTCTGACTGAACACGTACCTCAAAACAATTGCGAATGGCATATTCGGCGTAAATCTGTCAAAACGTTACCAAATTTCGAACATAAATATCCCATCTTATTGTGTATGCTACCCCTATGAACTTCTTTTCATCACTATATCCTACTGATATAATCCGCATGTACATCCTGAGTGAATGATACTAAGCATCCATTCAGCATAAAAAACCAGTATCGGTAGATATTCGGTAATAAACGGTAACCTGATAACGATTCCCAAGAGAATCTATCCAGACGCATGGTCTGCGGACAAGGGTTGTAAACCTTCCGGTCAAAAGTAGCACTGAATTGAAAGACCCTCTTAGGCTGAGAAATGGTAGGCTTTCTCATCCGCATAACTCAAGACTCAGAAAAGTTCCTGGTTGTCCCTGGGGGGGTCAAGAAAAGGGTCAGTGAATTGATTTGACTTCGGTAGCGAGACCTTCCAGGTTTTTAGTTTCCAAAAAAAAGAAAAAGGAGACTGCCAGTAAGACCATTACAGCCACTATCAGAGATAATTTAGTAAAAGCTATGAAATTTAAAATTCTTCCAAAATATAAAAAAATATCATTATATTCTCGATCATGACATTTTGATAAAAGTGTTTTAAAGGTGTATACAGAGTAAAGAGGGCAGTTACCAAAATCTATAAATAATAAATGTACTGGGTAGCCCAGTACATAAATAATATTTTCCAAGCAATTACCGAGCACCTGTATTATCATACTACCCTGTACGACTTAGCACTACCCCTAACTACTTTAGCGTACCAATAGTAAAAACTACTTAGTATCATCTCTATACGCTTTCCAGGATCTTGCGGTTGGATCGCAGAAGCTTTAGAGACCTCACGTACTCGAGGGGACGAAGAGGACACCGGGTAAGTGCAAGGTTCTTGCTCGTAGGTTGGTACCTTGTAAGATATATTACTTCGTGTTTTCCAGCTATCCCTGGTCTCCAAGAACCCAACCACTCATCGTCTACCACTTTTTTTTTTCATATTTCCTAAAACCCACTCTTGATCCTGTAGACGAGTGAGGTAGTCCTTGTTCGCGGAACTACCCAGGTCTCCACTCGAGCTTAGCAGAATGGCTCGAGGGTAATCAAAAACGGGTAAACAAAAAAGTACACGAAGCACAAGAGCAGCAAAAGCTCTTCGAAAGCTCGAAGTAACTGCCAGTGGCTATAAGACATGCTTATCACGCATAGCACCCTTAAAACTTGTGAGGTACTGCAAGCTGTCCTTCTCGGTTGGCATCCTGCACGAGAAAGTTAAGCCCTGCAAGTATCCCATTCTCTTCCATCTAGTGGGGACCTTCCGGAAAGCCCAGGAACTCCCGAATGCACGAAGAAGGTCTTTTTCCTCTCCCCCGCCCCCAGTCCCCGTCCCTTCTCAAATCCTTAAGGCTGGAAACTGTTTCTTGGTCCGTCTGAAATACGTTACGAAAACTTTTGTTAGCCTGTTCTCGCTCGCGACGTGCCGCATTTACGTGGGCGCTTACGTGAGCGAGATAGAGACACACACGTACGTCGTTCGGGTGAAAGACAGAGACTAGACGAGGGCCTTGGATACATCTCGTAGGAAGTTAAAGACGCTTTACCAGCGTTGCCGGGCATGATTTATTCATGCACCCGGAAGACGCCAGAGGTGAAATCGGACAAACCTGCCCTCGGAGTTCTTCGTATCTATGTAGGTACTAAGGTGCCTTACCTAAACGGTAGCTATATACAAGTTACAGTTAGAAGTGGGTTACGTGCTACGACGGTACGTGGTGTTTGATAAAATAAAATAAAAATTACTAAGATGTCTGCCTGTTGGTTCTCAGAATGGATTCTTAACTTTTTCAATGTACAGACACGTCGTAGATTTAATTATAAAAATGTAAAGCGAAGATTTCTTGCTGATTCTAATTTTCATGAGATAATAATAGAATCCTTATATTTTCTGGTAATCCTCTCTCCCTCCCCCCCGGCCCCCTTACTGTGCGACAATACTTGCCTGGAAGGTGAGGACGAGACATAACTCAGCTGAATTGCGCAAGCCAGCTGTTTCTATTGTTCACGACAGAAGCCACGCGTCCTTTCGTAATACACCTACTGTGGGGCTGGGCAGAATAGGTCGAATGGCTTTGTAATACTTGTGGAAAAGCTTTCGGTGTCTCGTTTCCTTTTACAATTACTAAAGAGGACAGCCTTTCGCTCGTCACAAATAACCACAAGCAGTTTGTTTATCCAGTGGATTCATTGAACTTCATACGCCTTGCCATTAGATGACCCAAATGAAAAATCTCTAGGTTAATTATATCTCTATTGAATCTAATTTTATCTTTTAATTACTTTTCCTTTTATCGCGTACCCTAATCGTTACTTTAATCTCAATTTGTAAATTACACAGCAATATAACTTTTCCTAGAAGTCCATCACACTGATGGTTCGATATATTCGAATTTTTGTGAAGAGAAAGGAAAGCTAATGAATATCACATCACGCGAGAGCTGGAGTCCTGCACAATTTATCCTACCGAATAAAAGACAAGTAGGATTCATAAAGTATTCAAGTAGTTCGTAGAATGTTTCTAGCTTGGAAAAATAGATAGCCAGTGTGACGTGAATCCTCATGTATATTATATTCACATGGAACATCACTTTAGTTTTCCCCTCCGATTTTGATGAAACTCAACTATGTTGTAGCGCATGAAAATCTAAGAGACACGTGTTTCTTTTTTTGGTGGAAAAACGGTTTTAGGGGGTGAAATCAACCCCCAAAGTTGAACATGTCGATGGGTGGTAATGCAGTTTCACCTGGAAGGAATCGACCGATTACAATGAAACAAAAACTAAAATGTTTCTCATCGCGAGTAATGTAAAGTGCATCTAGGCATTAAGAAAAGATTGTCTCTTGAGGGGATGAACCACCCCTTGATTATTACTTTTTTCACCCTATTTAAAAAACGTACGTTTTAAAAAACCTACTTAAATACGTACCATTTGAAAGAGGAAGGAAAATTAAAGTTTACATGTTTTTGCTTCTTTTGCGGGAAGTCACGTCTAAGGGGGTAAACCACCCCCTGCATACCGATGCATGGGCTTCCATATAAGACCACTTCTCGCGCAATTTAAAAGCGTAAATATTAACTTCGTTAATTTTCACTTATTGTTTATCCATTATCAGAAACGAGAATATTTTTAATTAATTTATACTTTCAAATTGCGCGAGAAGTGGTTCTACATGGGAATTCATGCATCGGTACGCAGGTGGTGGTTTACACCCTTGAACGTGACTTCCCGCAAAAAAGCAAAAACATGTAAACTTTAATTTTCCTTCCTCTTTCAAATGGTACGTATTTCATTAAATTCCAATCGTAAGTTTTTTAAATAGGGTGAAAAAGGTAATAATCAAGGGGTGGTTCACCCCCTCAAGAGACAATCTTTTCTTAATGTCTAGGTGCACTTTACATTACTCGCGATGAGAAACATTTTAGTTTTTGTTTCATTGTAATCGGTCGATTCCTTCTAGGTGAAACTGCATTGCCACCCATCGACATGCCCAACTTTGGGGGTTGATTTCACCCCCTAAAACCGTTTTTTCGCCGATAAAAATAAACAGGTGTCTCTTAGATTTTTATGCGCTACAACATAGTTGAGTTTCATCAAAATCAGAGGGGGACACTAATGTGATGTTCCTTGTCAGTTAAGTGTAGGTATACGCGAGCGTGAAACAATATAGGTATAGGATGTACTATGCTATACCAGATTGGCGTAGGTCGTGACTACCAGGCCGAGAACTTCTATCTGGTAGAAGCATGGGAATCAGCTGGCCTTTGAACCGACACAACGTATTGTCTAGTCTTGACTCACGGTAGATAATTTCGATCGGTCTCAATCTCTATCGTGAGAAGATATTGTAAGACACGTTAAGCACCCTACGATATTAATTATTAAATGCAGGAAGTGTGGTCAAGATATGTGGTCAAGGTATAAAGGGAGTGAAAATTGATCAGGGTCTTTACGATGGGTAATACATATAAATACAGTCGGTTGGCGTCGACTTGGAATTAAAGCAGAGTCGGGGTCGTTAGAAACGCCGGAAGAAATCAAAGGATAAGAGTCTAATCGCAGGATTAAAGTGTCGAGCTGATCCTGGATTAAGGGATAACGGAGACCGCTTCCAAGGCGAGCCAGGGAACAACCAGGTTAGGGATTCTCTGGACCGCGTGATCTACTGGTAACTTTTGGATCTGATAATTCCCTTGGGAGCTCCTCGACGTAAAATTTGAACTTTCTGTTGATCGGATCCATTTGGATTTTTTGGTCAGAATTTTTTTATTTTTTTCTCCACAACTGATAACGATATTAATTGCCATTATTTTGAGGTACGAATTAACTTTTTTGATCAAATGCACTTGCTCGGGTCTTTTATGATAGATTGCTGTAGGCGTGATTTAATTATTTTAGTATTATTAATCTCGGATTGAATATCGAAATTATTGTGTCTGACATTCGATTGGATGTTCTGTTATTCATTATTGGGAAAGTATCGAAAACTGGGACGACTATGCACTTTGCATAATGACTGTGCGAGGTCAGTTACGTTTTCTAGGTATTACTGTGCAATTTCTGTTTCATTTGTCACCTGATCGTTGCGTGTTATGCAATCGGTATGCATTTTATTTCATTCCGTAGTGCATCTGTAGAATATCATAGGACAGTCGTGTTTAACATGCGTAACAGGTTTCTTTGCGCAAGTATTACAGAAACAGGCAACGCTGCATTTATGCATTATGCATTCACGCGTTTTTAAAAATTGAGTACATAAAGGAGTGCTCACACTGACTCTTTGGTAAACTGTAAAAGATTGGTGGATGAATACAAACGATTAGCTGCACACGTAGGAAAAATTTTATTGAAAATTCGAGACTCATTAATGAAGTCTAGTAACTGGTCGAATTAATGTATCGATCCAGTGCACTGGATCATTCCAAAAAATAAAGCTCAAGGTTGAATGAATTCAATCCATTCTGAAGTTACTAATGACACAATCCTACCGGTGAAAATCAATCGACAAGTGTCATTTTCCAATAATGCATTAAAATAATGATTTTCAATAAATCTAAACATTTATTTTGGAAATATCAAGAATTTTTATTAAGGCGAATCTCAATCAATCGGCATTACTAAATAGATGCATTTAGCTGCTGCGCCAGTTGAAAGCATCAGGAGATACGGTAGAGGCTGAGTGAGATCTGGGAGATGAACAGAATCAATTCAAACTGATCTATCATCGCGTCATTTGCTGCCATATAAATCGAGCGAATTACTAAACGTTTCCAATGCATTGTTAACGTTAATGCGTTTGATAACGTGCCTCTCTATGAGTGCATGGTCTGTGGCCTGACGAAATAACGATAACAGCTCACTGCTTGTGTATATATATATACACACTGAATCATCGAATGACAGCTGTGGATGCACTTCCGCAGCTGCATTACCCCAACAGAAAATAAGTAGATGAAATTCCCAAAATTTTTCAACGAAAGGTCACTTGCATTCTTCTATCGAAAAATAAAATTATTTTTTATAAAAGAGGCAATGAATTTCTGAAAATGCAAACAAGTTTAATGGGATTAAATTGGTTATCAAGATTCTTGCAAACAGGTGGTGAATCGATTATAAAATGTCGGATTAGTTTGAGATACCCCGATGAATCGACGGATAATCATGACGATGCTCTATTATCGCATCGTGAATACTGCCCCTTTAGGTAACAATAGGCTCGCGCGGTCCTATTGTCTTGTCGATGCTATTGTAGTGATTTCACGTCAGATCCAAGGCACGCCCGACAACAATTCCCTGTTAACGCACAGCCATAACTCAATGCCGAGCATTATTTATCTGCCGATGCCGATCTCGGGCTTCGGTATTAATTAAAGTCACGTCGCCAAGCACGCATGAGATGTATAGTCGTCGTAATTCACAGTTTGATCTCATATACGGGAATACGCGGGAAAGTTTAAATGGCTTTATTACGTCTATGAAGAGCTATGCCTCTTCATTAGACGACGCGAAGCCGTCGCGACGTTAAATACAGAGAAATGGTCTAATCGTAACTTTGAATCGATGCCTGAGTATTTTATCGACCTAAAAACAGTTCGGTGTCACGAGATCCGATGGAAGAATCCCAAAGAAGTGAAATCAATTTTTATTCGTTTCAAATTCATTCTCTCTATACGATAACGAATTCATTCTCTATATATAGACATACAGTGTGGTATCTAAGATCATCATCTTATTATCATTTAAAAAGATAGACCTTAAATTATCCAATTTTTATTCATTTTCAAAATTATCCCAATGAACTTCAGCCGATCGACTTTATTTTTTATGAAAACATGCATCAAACTTCAGTCATTAAGTAGCTATCGGAAAGCCGTCTCAGGTCGAAAGTTCATGGGGATGCTTTCAAAGTTTCTTCCATGAGAGTTGCCGAGGTTAGCGAATCCCATTGGGTATTAGGATGCTCTGGAAGATAAAGATGAACAGTGATAAGAGTCTGCAAATTTTTGTCTTCCACGAGAGACAGAGTCAAAAAACATGATGACGTTACATAATGACGTGATCAACACTCAAAATTGTGAAATAAGTAACATCTTCAGGGTCGTGAGACTAACAAGAAAGAAAGAGAAGAACGCGGTGCGCGGATGAAACAGATCTACCGGGTGGGCCATAAAGTCTAGCAGTAACGAATGTTCATGGACGTTGCGCGAGAATTTATCACAAGAAAGAAATCCGCCTCCTTGAGATTTTTACGAGAGATCGCGAGGATGGATACTATGGATAGGACGTATACCTAACCCAACCTAACCTAACAGTGCACGATCTTTTTCAGCTCCTGCCACTTGGGCACTCTGAGACCGTAGGTGTTTTAAGGACACGATTCCTTTAGGATCCATATTGTACGCTAACGAGTATCTTGTATTTGAGAATCTTGCTTTAAAAAATTGGCGTCGCAACGTCTGTCCTGCACTGACACTCCAAAGAGATTGCACGGTTAGCATGGGTACTGTAGTGCATCCAGATGCAGGTGCACCTTCAGACGCTTTAATTCAGAAGAGTGCATCATTTGCATCCTGGCTTGAGCTTCCTCGTTCGTGGTCCTAGGTACCTGAGTGAAGATCAAATGGACAGCTAGGTGCACTGTAAAAAATCGTATTCATATTTTAAATGCAGAACGAAATGCAGTCGTCTACGACATTTTTGAAAATCCTCGTATTTTATGCAAATTACTGAATGTAATATCGCTAGAGTTATTTATTCCGTTACATTGAATAAAATTAGAAATGTAGATTTCCCCGAGCTACGATTCGTATAATGTATTTCTTCATTCGCGTAAGATTGCGCAATTCTTGTCTCGTTTATCCGTGGCTGTTAAAATGTCTAGGATATACATATATATAAAGAGACACTGTAAGCTCAAGGCTAAGAAAAAAACAAAAGAAAGAATCAAACCATATCTTTAAATGATAAGTGGGAGAGGGGGGGGGATATCGCAGGACGATAAAAGGTGGCAGGTGGTATAAGGTGGTCGCTGCCTACTACGTTGGAAGCTTTGAATCGGCGTATGCTATTGTTGTCAGTGGAGCTTTTATTGCTGGCAGTTTAGTCGAACAATAAAGCTTCTGCTACACATTTTGCCTGTCCCTATCGCCACATTCATAATACCCTAGACACCTCATTTGTCGGTAATGGACCGACGCTAACCGTCTCTTACCATGTAGTTTCTAACAACCTGTTATCAAGGTTAGTTTTCGTGATAGGTTGGTCTGTTTGTGTTTTTCTTTTATAACTTTATATGACCGGATTACCGGTCAGTTAGTCAGTCATGTGACAGATACGTTTTTTATATATATTGGGAAAAAAATTGCAGCAACTTGAAAAGGAAACAAAAATTCGCTTTTGAAAACTGTGAATATATGCCTAGAATCGAGACAATCGTATTTGGGGATTGGTAGAGGGATAAAAAAAAAAGAAGCCAAAAATCCCTGATACAAACGAGTACTGTTGTAGATCCAACAACGCGTTTTGATTTATTTGGCAATAAAACTAAACCCACCCCGTACAACGAGCTTCCCCTCTTTATTACGGGAATTTGCATTTTAATATCTGGCACAACGAGGAAGCAACGTTGGACAATTTATTTGTTTAATTAACTGAATTAATCGAGATAGACTACTGCGATTATTAATGTCATGTATACGTATGTGTATATCGAGAATTTTCCAGTGATCAATTATTTTTTAACAATTTTATTGAGAGTCATATTCAACTTGATTTATTGGCTAAATGCTTATAATATGGCGTATCAATTTTATATTCTAGTACAATTTTTGTTTTAAAGAGAGAAACACCGTTACGTGCCTTTTAGAGTTACTTGAAATAATTACATTTTTTTTTTGAAAATAACGTATATGACAAACCTACGTATAAGAGGAGTTTCTAATAGATATAATAACGAATATCTAACACGTGCAGTAGTAGACAAATGTATTTAATCTAAATATTAATATTAAATGTGTTGTTTCCTTTGTTACGACTTTCATTGTAACAGTATCAAAAATAGCTAATAATAATAAGCAATCAATACCTTTACATACGAAAGTCTAATATGATATCGTTTGTATCATCACTGTTCATCGGAATGATTAATTGACTATGTGAATCAATTAAATTCTTAACATAACCAACTATCCATTCTACGCCTAGTAGTACCATATAATTAATATTACAACCTGAAATTAAAAGAATGGCAAGTAGGCTCATCACGTATAAAATATGCCATTCACGTTCTGACATTTTTTCTCATTTAGCTCAAGACCGATCTTCTTCCATAGACGGTGAATCCATCCCCTCGGGATAATTAAGATTCATTGGGAGCTTGGGATCGCGGAAGGGGTCATGGGGCAGGACCAAATTTCCAAAGGTAAAGCAGGAACGCGAAGGGAAAACGGAGGATTTTAATCAGTCCGGGATCAGGACCAACTGGGGACAACGGCTGACTTCCTCATCCCCTTCCTTCGAAATACCTCGAAAGAGGAAATTTCGAAAATTTTACGTCTGTCGAGGATTCCCAACCCCTGTGTAACAGAAGCAGCATCCAACCCTTAATACTCCTCTACGACTTTGCGATCCACTTTCTTCGAGTCACCCGAAAAGACAGTTCGGACTCTTGAGATTTAGGCCGAGTGGTACCAATAATTCAAATATATTGAAATTAAGGTGAGTTCACAGTAAAAGAAAAGAAAAATTCCCACTGAATTTCTCTAAGAACTTCGTGAATATTTTCTACGAAATAATTTAGTCATGATTTCAAGGGTCGATCCTAATACACGCTTTAAAGTGTTAACGCGACACTTATTGTAGCTACTGGTTCAAGACCTATCCCCATAAATTAATCTTATGCTCCAAAAGAAAAATTAAAAGTATAGAAAATGTTTTGTGATTTTATATTTTTCTAAAAATAATTCCATATACTTTATTATTAAATAAATAGTATTTTTAAACGTAGTTTCACTCTTGGTAAGTCCAATAACCAGTTGTGTATCGGAGCTGCAAATACATTAATGTAAATGCGAATTTAGTATCCTGCATTGGTTTGCATGGTAAAATAGAATGAGATAGAGAGTGGCGGGGAGGGGGGGGGGCGGTATTATCGTTATCATAAATTTATATATGTTTCCGTGTTCAAATCATGATACTCTTCGTGTTTCGCGATGGTGGCTCAGCGCCGGCTGGCACGGAGCCATTGCAATCCTCGTGATTAAATAAGCAACGTTTGAATAAAACACGAGGAATATGAAATAATGTCAAAGCATACTGAAAGTACAGGGACCCCTTATATCTTACATGAGTCTGATCTCCTTTCGTTAGAGAATTTAGAAACACGGTTGTAATGCGTCTCGCGAATAATGTATTGAATTTTGGTATATTAATTTGAAAATTTTTTCTATGTCAAAGACCACATATTTTCCCGTAAAACTGGCATCCTGACTTTTTAATCGAATGATTTAAAGCGTAAAGCGCGTCGAAAATAAATCTATAACGTTGATTGAAAACCCGATAAAATTTTCATATAAATTTTCTCAGCAAGTGGAACGACGTGTAAATGCAAACGGCCCTAATCAATGAAAAGATCTTAAAAGGGACGTACTAATACCATTTAAATTTGTCGGTAGATATTTCAAGAGATATTTTTATTATATCAGAGCATCCCATATGTACGCAGACATAGGGGCGTACACACACGTTATAAAAAATTCGTATATACGACCGTAACAATTTTTTCCATTCACGTTTTTCAACCTTCTATCTTTTCCTTTCTTTTTGTCTCTTTTTCTTTCATCCAAAGTCCTCTGTTTTCGCGACCACGACAGCAAGTTATAAATGGCTCGCATATTTTACGGCGAGCCCGTAAACCAGTAACCTGAGCCGCCCACGGAGGGCCCAGGCTTATCACGGCCCTGGTCCGCCCTACGTCGACTGACAATAAAACGTTCAAGATAATATTGCGATACGACACGTACTTCTCAGGCGCACACGGGTAATGTGTGTACGTTCGCACCGTCATCCCCTACGCTATAATCTAGCGCTATTTTTCTTTATATATATATATCTGGACGACAGGGACAGTTAGGCGTCCCATATAGGCATATAGATACAGTATGTGCTATCTTATCCATACCGTAAAAAATGCGTATGGTGTGGCATATATAGTGTAAGTATATATATATATAGTATGATCAAGTATTCCATGTGGCACATGTATGGTATAACCAAAGGAATTCTACCCTTAGGTTTATGGGGTGTAAAATTGGCCGCTCCTGAAAACACTGGAGGTGGAAAGACGAACGGGATTGTTAGATGTTTAGCCAGTCGCTGCACGCGATCCTAAAACCCAACTGAATCCTGAAGCCTACGAGGATTCATGGAGCGGAAGTGTCTTTAGCTTTTGAGATTTGCCGGGTTGTAAAGTTTTCCGTGAAACAGACAAACCGGATGGTGATGGTCTGTGATAAAGAGGATGGGCTTGATATATCAACGGAATAAGATGACAGAGGGTCGATGAAAAAGAAAAAAGAAATATAATGCTCCACACAATCGGTAACCGATATTGACCTTATTTGAGAAAAAAAAACAATCTGAGTGAATGATACTCAGGATGACTATGATGTATTAATGATTTGTAAGATAAGGAAAAATAAGAGCTGAAAAATAACATTGTAATATTCAGGATGTGATTTCTGCCGGATGACGTTTATAGGATCGAGAATACCCTTATACCTATGTTTATTTGACGATGCCTCAAAGTAGGTTAAGCATATTTATAGTACTGCTCGAAATAAGCATAAGCATACTGAGTATTTATGTAGATACTATAAATTGTAAAAGCCGATAAACATCCTAATAAGCTAGTGAAGGCTACAGGATTTGCCAACGTTTCTAATACATTTTTACCGGAAGTGGACTGTGCGGAAATGGCTGGGGTGACTTTATATCTATAGGTATACCATAATTGTGTACGGTACGTACGGGGCGAAGTATTGCTACAGGAGGATGCCAGGACTGGTCTACCGTGCAATCGCATTGTACGAATCGTTTCTTTGTCATTTGTCAGACTCGTTTAACCGGAAAACGTCGAGTCCGTCGTCCAAGCTAACCGCACAGGACCGATTCGAGCATTTCATCCCTATCCGTCGGTGGGAGGAAACGGGCGTGTGTGGTCGGCCTTGTTGTTCATTTTTTTTGCTTTCTTCTGCCCCTCCTGTTTTTTCCTTCCCTCTTTTGTATCCTCAACCCGTATTTTTTTTTCAATGCTGCCCATAGCTCTTCCATGCATACTGGTACTCCGACTGGCTTGCAGGGTCGTGGCCGTAATTAAACGAAAAACCACTTAACGAGAACGTCAGCGAGGCGAGAAATCACGATAACGTGGAAAACCGAAGCCGAGAGTGCATAGGGAAAACGTTGGGGTTGGAATCGATTAATGAGAAATCTGACCCTCTAAAAATTCTGAATAGTCGTAGCACGAATATCATTATATACAAGCAAGACAAAGAATTCATTTAGTGAAAATTAGTAAAGGAGGAAACAGGGATAGCAGAAGCAGTTGAGCTGAACTCTGCGACCTCCTGAACTTTAGGACGAAGAAATGGTGAATTAACGTTGAACGAAGACTTCGGTAAGAAAAGATAAATTGTACGGGTGGAAACTGGTTAATTCTAAAAATAGTAAAACAAAGAGGATCCTCTGTAGGAGAAAAGGAAGTGGTGGTGAAGACAGAAAGAGAGAGAGAAAGGCAGATTGGCGGAGGGGGCAGAGGGGAGAGAGTAGTGGTAGTCTATCCATAAAACTGAAAGAGGAAGCAAATAAATGAATTCGGGTTTGCAGGAAGTTGAAGCATAATAAATATATTAAAAAAAAAAGCTACAAGTGGTACAGACATTTATCTGCAACTTCTTCGTAAATAAGCTTACGTTGTTATATCCTTAGTGCATCTAGTGGCCAATCGGAAAGAAGATGAATGCTGTAGAGCCTTGAAGCATCCCGGTTCAAGGCAATGTAAAGTAGGTTGATATAACTAGGATGGCACTCTAGCAATATTGGAGATGAGATACGGAGGAAAAGGAGAGAGGAGAGACATTTTTTCGAGTCAAGTGGCCAGGAGCGGCTGAAAGTGTCGCGAAGATAGAAAAAGACTGTATAAAAGGGGGCTGGGGATGGGGCGAAGGAAAAAGGAGCCAAAAGACGTCAAGCCTCAGAATGCAATGTCGTCCAGAGAAGACCAAGTGAGAAATAATGGTCCACAGCCACATTTTTTCTACGGCAGCTCTCTCCATTCGTCATCTCGCAGAAAGACGAGAGGACGAGAAGTGGAGATTATTAGAGTAATAAGGAAGAAACGACGTCTTTTATAAGTTTACTTTAAAGAGCACCGATTGAAAATTTTAAGAAATTGTTTTTCATTAAAGGCAACTTCAAATCGGTATTTCATCGAATAAAAAACGTACACATTCTTGCAGCTAAACCACACTTAATTTAGGAGGTAAAAGATTTTGAAGATTAGGATTTAAAAATTTTTGTTTTTTACCGAATCGTTAAGTCCGTGACAACTACGACGCCGAGGGTTCTGTTATACGTATACATATATATTTACGTGTTACGAAGGAATAAAAGCTGCAATGAATTGCATAGATATGTTTCGAATAAAGCGATGCCGTGTATCTCGAATTATATGGCTATATAGGTATATACATGGTAACTTTAGATTAGAACGTCACAGTGACAATTTCTACGGGCCGAAGATATCCCCGTCGTTTCACCGGATGGAATACTTGTTTGAGAGGATGAGTTCCGGTATGACGTCTACTCGAGCGAAGAAACGAGAACGACGATTAATATCATTCATTTTCTATTACGTTCTTCGCTCGCGCGGTGACATTTTATTGCTGATTGCGAATTCTTGGTTTTATTGTAAAATATGTAGACAAGTGGCACGTTTTAGAAAATATGATTATAGTATACTGTGTATTGAATTTGCAATTTTCAACATAATACAAGAGCATTGGTTAAAGGCGTTTTACAAGTGTACTGTAGTAGATTCTTCGGAAGCTGGTTGAATGAAGAAAGTTTGATATGGTCCTCAAAAAAGCACTATGTATATATATGTGTGCATGTATGTACATACGACCGCTAAGTGGCAGTAAACTAGCATGCATAAGGCGACGATAAAGGAAATCTTGCGGTTTGTCGGGGGAAACGTGACGGAAAAGCAGAAAAATGGATGAAAAAGAAAAGGAAAAAAAGGAGAGGAATGAACAGAGAGAAACTCGGTGAAACCATTTGAAAGTTTGAGAATCCATAGATTGCAGTAAAGACTTTACGAGATTTGTTTGACCCAGTTTTACGCGTCGGTGCATACGTACGTATATACTATACTTGACCGAATATCGGTTTAGGGCTGTATTATAATCACCCTTGATTAATTACTCGTGATTAATTAATAATATGAGGGATTCAATCTGGACTGAATTGCTATTGGAGAATCCATATACGCGTATAGTGTTTGTGCACGTATCACGTATTGCCTGTTGCCAATCTACCGTATGATTTTCCATACTAAATCAGTACAGACATTGAAAATGTATAATTTCCTATAGGTTAGCGCGATTTACTTTATGGCATGTAGTACCAACCATGGAGCTAAAATGTTTGCAGGGCTTCTCGTCCGGAATTCCACAAGGATTTTATAGCCATGTAATTTTCCAGTAAATTCCTGCAAAACCAGAGAAGTGCACCGTTTTGGTATAACGTAAAATTGCGGACATGATGTCAAGTGATACGTGAGCCTGACATTAACTTCTAGTGTACTTTGTAAATTACCACGAAAATTATTTACAGGCTGACAAATACGCATTGCGTCGAGCGAATGAAACGTCGCTACGGTCGTAAAACATTTTCGAGCACGGTCACTACCGGTAGTTTTACCGACCGCGTGAAGTAAACGGGAAAAAAGGAAACTGTGAAAAAACGAATAAGAGTCAGCAGCATCGTGAAACGCGAGAACGTTGAGAAAAGAGAGATTTTTTTATATCCCAAGTTTCATCTTTTCTTCTGCTTCTTTCTATCCTTTTTTCTCCCTTTTTTTCCTGTTTCAACGTTTTTTTCTCAAGTCCCTACGGTTCTTTCTCGTTCTCGGACAAAACTAACTCGACAGAGAATTAGACCCAGCCACTGTATATTGCCTTACAGAATCTTCACTTCAACTGACTTCTTCTTGGAGACGACAAGTCTTATGCAAATTTTTTCTTAGGTCCACTCGGTACGTCATTCGTAAGGGTGTACTTCCTATTCGCCTTATCTGATTAATGTTTGGAAATAGAATATATAATTTATATCTGTTATTGTCACGTAGCTACAGCTTCCGGGCAGATCAATTAATTTTACGTAATAATTATAAAGTTATTTAATCCACGTTAAAGTAAATTAAATTTTTACTCGAGAACCCATAAAAAATCGTACGATAAAGGATGGCGCGTTGAAAGGGATAAATTTATTGAACAAGACAGTAGGGTCGTCTTGTCTGATAGTGACGCGTCTTTGTGTAAATTATCATGGAACAAGCACGACCCCTTGTGAAGAAGGAAATAAAGAGGGACTGAAATTTTGCACCCCCCGGTAGGGCATATCATAAAGTCCCAGTAGCGCATTTACTTGGAGACGCCCAAAACGATATTTGGCAGAGGCTGCTGCCGCTATACAGGGTGAGCGAGAAGGTAGGCAGGATAAGTATGTATATCTAAGAAGGGATGTCTGAAGGTGGTTAAGGGACGTAGAAAGTGTTCACGAGGATGAAGTATGCGTCTGACACGGGATAAATAGAATGATGAACGAGCATTCGCCCCTTTTCTCAAACCCCCTGGACCACCAAGGAGCGACACAAGTTGACTTAAACATCCCAGCATCCTTGAGTCGGTCCAGAGGGTTGCATCAAGGGTATACACCTTAAGAGACTGGTATTCTAACACTCTCGACTGTTCTTTCACTTTCCCCTGGGTCTCCTTTCCATTTTGGTACTCGGTACAGCTTCCACCACTCCCGTACCCATTGAGACTCGAGAGTTTCGCTCAGATTTTCGGAGAGAAGCTGTATCGAGAACTTTTGCACATTATGGTAAATATGCCAACGGTACATTATTCAGGCAACCTCAGCCAGTCTCCCTGACAACGTCTACATAGCGACTCCGGGTTCATCTTCAAAAACTTACGAGCACCGAGAGACACCCCTTAGAGGATAGATGATGATCCCAACCCCTATGATGTATAAATATAATAATCCCTGATACAGAAGAGCTATACAGAGTTTTGAATAAGATAAATGACAGTCACATTCGTTACCTGTACATTTATAGAAAGTGTTAAAATACGAATTTCACTCGGGCATCCCCACTGTATGAATTCACGCTCTTGACATTTCAAAGGCGTCGCGACGCTCATAAAGGGTAAGTATCAGCACGCCGTGCACACTGCAATAACAATAGAGTAAAAGCTTTCTAGATACGAGAGAATAATTTTTTAAAAAAAGATACGTCAAAAGCAAAGCCCACGACATTACGTAAAATGAAGGTTTCAGAGAGTCTCACGGCTAATGCACACTCAAGTACTAGCTGGATGTAATCGTAGGCAGACGGTTAAAAGAAAACGTGAAAACGTGATTCTGGATAATTAATGCAAGCCTCGAGGATGCTCGTTCTGAAAATCTCAACGGTGCTACGAAATGTTGTAATTAAAGCAAATAGCTGCGGGGAAAGTTATTAGGCAATAAGTGAGGAGCGCGAAGGGTCGTCCCTGGGACGTCGTCGTCGCGACGACGAACCCCCGTCGAGGAGGCGTCGAAATTGTCTCTGACGCAACATGTCAATTAATTCCAGCACCCTCTGCTGAGGGTAATATTAATTTTTTTTCCTACCCTAAATTTTTCCAGCTAATATCTCTTTTTTAATCCTGCCAAAATTCTTTCTTAATTTATCGACCGCCCCCCCCCCCAACATCCTTCTCTTTTCATCTCCCTTCCTCTTCACAATTTTCATCTCATACAACGTCACTCGGAAAATGCTTTCGGATATATGGAAAATAGTTTGTACGACCTTCTTTGAGATTCTATTAGGCGACGCCACCCGACGCTGGGGCGTCTGTCTTTATTCGTGAAACGACGCCTCAAACCGGACGGAAACACGACCGCGCTACCAACACTGGAGAAACGTTCGTATCAGGGTGAATAATCTGAGAGGTTCGTTCGTGACAAAGAGAAATTTGCATTTACTTAGAAAAGTCCGGAAAATCGGAAAGCCCTCTCTCCCCAGCCTCTTCGCGTGGATCGCTAAGATGCTTCCGGTGTTGCTTAAGCGGAAGGCTGAAGTGATACCTATCGTATTTCCCAATCCAGGCCTTCGTCGCGTAATTACTATTATAATTAGGAAGGGATTCGACAAGATTAAACGACGAGGGATATATTCCTCAGCGTTCGGCGCTGACAAGGGTTTGAGAGCACCCTGATCTTGGAAGAGATGCTGAGCGTCGGCAACCTCGTTACTAGATCGTGTAGTGGATACAGGAAGTGATCGCGTGAAAGAGGATGCTTTCAGGGAGCTTGGAAGAAAGTCGAATGCAGGTTATATTGCCAAAAGGAAAGTCTAATTGATTCGGAAATTCTGGCAGTCGTCGACGCTTCCGGTTACGAGGACGCTGTAAGGTCAGATAGATTGAGTGAAAAATATTATAGTATTAATATCGAAATAACAGGAAATATTTAGGTATGGATTTTAAGACGTAAAAAGACGGCATTCTTTTTTTTTTGTGGACGTCAGGGATTTATTAATGAAACGTGGGGAAAGGCTGAGAAAGGTTTTTCTTGGACGACCCACATAAATGAAAGTCCCAAGGCAGACCGAGGGATCTCCTAAGACGAAATTGTTCTCTTAAAACGTTTTACGACATATTTCAACCCAGCTACAGTATCATTTAGGCATTAAGTGCTCTTCCACCCCTTCTCTATACCCAGAGTCACGGACTGTTCGGCTTCATTTTTTTTGGCCACCTTTTCTCATTTCCTGGTCATTAACTGGGACCACCAGTGACTGCTGGTACATGCTGGCCACTCGCCGTCGTCATCTAAATTATCATTATATTTATTTAATCAAAACTTTTTTCCTTCCCAACCGCCAGACTCGAACGCTCGGGTATACGTTTTTCCGAGGAGGAGAAAAATTTATGGCATCCCGTAAAAATTTTACACTCGCCCCACTTAATTGAGAGGCGGGCGCGCGCACTGCCTCATGACACAACGGGCACTACGTTACCGCGAGAGACGCCTCTCGCGATAAGATTGAAAAGTAACTAGAAACCTCGTTACGATAGCCGTTAAGATAGTTACGAGGGGAAGGGAGGAAAGGGAAAAGAGGAATAAAACGCTCCCACCCCTTTGCGAATCGAGTCACTTATTCCTTTCATCCCTTATTCTCACGTTCTACGTTTTCTATTTTCAGCAAAATTCGTTTATTCGCAAGGAATCATTCTCAAGAAAAAAAAGTTATACGACACGGGTGTCCGCTGCAGGCGCGTCCGCATAAACGCGTTTATCGTTCCAGACGCAATTTTATTTCAAATTATCGTTATACCAACTAATGATAATTATTATTTAATTATTTCCCGTGTATACGGCAGATTATTATCCTTCGTCACGGAGCGGATGACAGCTCGGTACAATTAAATCCTTCTTCTCACGTAAACGTCGATAACCTTTTAGCCAGTGAAATCTTTGAAATACGTCACTCGAGATATTTGGCTATCGCGTAGAAGTTACTTGATCATTTATTGACGTTCGGAGGCTGGAGGTGGTTAGAGACTCTGATAGGCCGGAAAGTTGGTAGCACTGCGATGTACGTAGAACAAGCTAAAGTAACTTTACCACTTGAACTACTCGGCCGAAGTAGCAAGTAGCTGAAATTATAAAAATTCGAAATAAATATTTTTATTATACCATCGATCAAAGTGATTGGCGAAATAAGTATTACGTTGGAAATTTGTGTATGTGAATAAGAAAAGAGACATCAAGAAATTGCCAAATGATATGCTTTACTGAGTGTGCCAATATTAAAAGCATCTTACGTTAGATACAGGGTATATATTTAATATCTATGTCTTAAATATTAAAAGAGCTAGCAAGGTACACCGAAGGAACAACATATAGCTAGGTAGAATATTAAAGGAATATTATGTAAATTTTATAAATATATCTTAGGACGGGAATAAATAGATGGGAAAAATGATTAAATAAGATTAAGATTATAGTAGACGACTTCAAAGGACGAACACTAGATTATAATGTAAAAGTCATTTAAATTATGTGCAATTTCCATGCGACGAAGATATTAAATGAATATATTAACTTTGTATTAACATTGTAGTACCACGTAGCTGACGTATTTACAAATTATATAAATTCCAATTTGAACAATTTAAACGGAAAGGCCTTGCCGTTACTTGACTGAGATTTGTTTCATTTAATTTTCGTTTAAGAAATCGAATCAGTAATCTTCCTTTAATGTAATACGCCAAGTGACACGCCCGTTAAATATTTGTTGACGAGACAAATCTTAGATTTATCCTGGGATCGTCTCGTTGCCACGCAACGTGTATTAATTATCATAGTTAATAATTAGGAATCCACCAGTTATTAAAATGTATTGATATTCTCGATGCTAGGAGTAAAATAATAATAATTTCAGAATGCATATAAGAATTGAGTAAAATCGTGAGATTTGAATAAAAAAAAAGGTAACTTTTCTTTCAGTTTAGTTATTCCGAGTCTACAAGACTCCATTTTGTCCTTTAGCAATCGTGTTCTCGCGATGAAATTTTTATTTGATTTTTACGAGGGATCAGTAGCAATAATAGTTTCAATATAAGAGAAACCTCTCAAGAAGTATCCCTTTACTTTCTCTGTCTCCTTATTTCTCTCGGGTATATGTATAGAGGTACTTCTCTGTGAGTGCTTCAGTACTTCAAATAAGAGCACGCAATAAAGATGGGACTTAGACTGGAATTTCAGGATTACGAGTGCGATCCTGAACTCCTGGTAAATTCTCTTGGCCTTTATCCCATCCGATTGAAGAAACTTAATGGCGTCGAGCTGCGCCCAGTTTGACTCTCGGTGAAAGTAACGTCTATGTGCACCGCTGCAAGAGTCAAGTTGAATAGCACGAGAATTCAGGATACCAGTGTCTAAGAACGTATGCGAAGGTTCTGCAGCGATTGGGGCATGAAAACTGAGACTTATATTTTACGTTTGTCAAAAGTTTATATTAAAGAAACTTATTACGGAAAGAACAAGAAAAATTTATCTTACTGTTACAAGAGTCTTATGGAACAACAAAATATTTTTTTGTTCAATTAAAAAAAAAAGCAAATCATCAAATCAAAAAAAGCACATCATATATTTTAATAGTAATTTTCATGAAATCCTTTGTGTTTCAGATAAAAGCTTAAGCTTCTCTAAGGGTTGTGTCTCGACTAGTTGAGCGCCCGGGTGAGCTTTACCACGCTGGCGTTTCTCATTCTGACACTTCCTACCAATTATGCAAAGCCACATGCAGGTGCGACGACAGCCATAATTGCTACGATTATGTCAAAAGCTCATTCGATAGTGTTGAGGGCCGGTGCGATGGAAACGCGTTATATTAAATGGATCGGAATTCATAGGAAAGTTCAGCTCGATAACCTTTCCTGGAAACTGGTGCGATATAAATGTTTCTCTATTAGTGTCATTGATTTCAATATATGTATATATTGAAACCGCCTACACATCATACACAATGACGAAATACCTTTCTATTTCGTCAAGTAAAAATAGTCAGTTAAGTGTTAACTAATACATGAGTATCGATTTATTTTTCGTAGAAATTCGAAAAAATAAGTCTCAAGTGACTGCGTATTTTACGTGCAGTGGAGAGATATCATTCTTGTATAAATTTTTAATAGCAGCAGGATGGAAATTTTCATGGAGCCGACAGAAATTATGGATCCTTTATCTCGAGCAAGGGATGATTATGGACTACGGGAGAAAAACCTTGGACAATATTTTCTTTCGATTAGCCCCTCCTCTCCCACCCCTTCTTAGGAATGGGAACCATTATCGGCATGGATAAAATAACGAGGGAGAGTGAAGACAGGAAGAAATAGGGGATGAAATAGGAAACTAAGAAAAGAGTGAATAAATTTTTTAATATGTAAAAAAATGTATAATCTGTGGATATACCATATCAGAAGGGACGAACAAAGATAATTTTCAGCACTTTCCAAATCTGAGCTTTTTATCCAAACCCAAAAGTCCCTTTCTGCAATGAACGAGCAGAAAGAAGTTCCTAAGAAAAATTGTACGTGAAGCCACGTGCGACCTGCTATACGAACTTCATTGTTTTCGATCTGTCAAAATAAAAAGTAAATTTTACTCGTAAACCGGCTCTATATTTTTCGCAATATCTTTCGCTAATAAGTCATTAGTGCTCGAGCACACCCGTTACACCCAGTGAAAAGATAACCGCGTGAATGACTATAAACGTCACGGTTTCACTGTAAAGCACTGTGGGAGCTCCACTGTTGACTCTCGTAAAACATTGACCGAAGGAACAATTTGCGAACGTGAATAAACGTAAACGTCCAATTAGGGGCCATCCTTTGACATGACGCACCCTGCAGTCGTGTATATAAAATATTGTACGTACAAACACACAGAAACAACACTTCTTCTATTTGCGCGGGCTAAAAATTTCTAAAGTTTTACGTGAGCTTTTCAAACTGCCATTCGACATTCATGTAGACTTCCGACGTCAACCATTATACGTTGCAGGCTACTTTACATTTTATTACCCCACAAAATATGACGCGAAGGTAACCATAGCTATCATACAGTTCCGCTTGACTAAGATGTCTATAAATTTTTATTTAGTTCGTGAAGCTCATGAGAAACAAAGTTCATAAAAAAATATTCGTTATCTGAGACGCGAAAAGGTGCTGAAAATTGTATGAAATTTTATAGCTTTAATTGTCTATCGTCGAAACGAAGAGTCGACTGTAGATACGAAGTTTTCGAAACGGGTCGTTTCTATACTGTACTAAAATACAAAAGTTTTCTGCTGATGTAGTTTTCAATGAGAAGTACGCATTGTGGATGTTTGACAGGCAAATATATTGGAAGCGAAAGTAGTTGATTTTGATTGAACTAACGTATAGCGAAGTACGGAGCCTATACTTTGAGGTATACTGAGTCGTGAGAAAATATTCCGCCCACGCATTCAGTGATGCATGCCCTGTCGCACATATGCGTACGACTGGTGTGGGTATGTCAAACGTGGGCGAGAAGTGATTACCCTAACAGAAATATAAACCGTGTGGGTACATATAAATGCGTAGCGATGATTTAAGGGTATATTTGGGTGTTATTGGAAAAAAAATTAAAAAAGTAAAAATAAGCAGGATCAATTAGGGAATCCCATTTATTTACTTGAAAAACACATTTGCTACCTACGTATAGAGTTTTATATCTCTGAGAAAATACGTGTATCGATATGGCATTATCGTTCCTGAGGGGCTGTTAGTTGAGAGATAAAAACTGGGTGTGAATGACTAATGACAAAAAAGTGCAGTGTCTTTGCCATAGTCGAATCCACTATGAAATTCGAGAGGGTCTTCGATCAGGGTGACTTTTTAATATTGAGATTGAACAGAGAAAAAAATATATAAAAAAGGCAGAGAAAGAGGGAGACCACTAACGCTTCCTCCAGTCGTTATGATTTAATTCGCATAATAAATTCGCCATGCCAATTGCACTGCCCTATCGTACAAGCCCCCTGCAAAAGTTCAATGAGCATAACTTATCCGAACGGCTTAGTAAGGCCAGACCGTCTGGCAAATATGTGAACTTTCCACTATACCCAGATATACATACACCAGGTATACCTGACACCTGCTGAACTTTTTACCAGGGAATTTCGGTGCTTGCAATTATAGTAGCACGAATGCAATTTGATACGTGCACCTATGCAGACCAAGCACAGTACGAAATTCGGGCATTCGAGCTTCATCGTCATGAAGTTAATTACCAATGTAATTCTTCTCCACGAATAAATAAAAGAAAAGCTGCAAAAAGACAAAAAACAAAAATTCAGTTTGAACCCACCGCAAATTTCGCGCTTACGTTATCGCTACTCGCTGTCCGTGTGTAACCGATATTGGCCGAATACTTCTGGTTTCCCTTTCGATTTCCTACATGAAAGACAGTGCCCACTAACCCGTGTATACGATGCGAGATTTTTATACGTTTCGTTGGAACTCTATTTTCTCGAGCGTATCGCTGAAAAATACGGCGACTCGATTATTAAAAAGGGATATATTGCGAACTTAAAAATTGCATGAAATTTGCCATTTCTTTTTACGTAAATAACGAATAGCTTGAGCCACGTAATTTTTTTTCATTTTTTTAACGCTCATCCACAGTGTCGTAATTTCTGGTGAATATTCTAGCTTGCCAACCGGTTAGACGAGCAAGTTGCGTACTCGCCATAAGGGAATGATTTATGACTCGAGTCACCACTGTACAGTAACACGGTAACGTACGGAGATTTACTTATGCCTTCGTCTATCCATATTGACTGAGCATGCAGATAGTCCGATGAAAAGTGAAATCAGTAACCTTCTCCCAGATCGGGCTAAAGAGATGAATCTTGCACAGTGTAAAACCGTGACTAGGATAACTTCCGACTACTCGCGTACGTATCCTTTTAGCATAAACTGACACTAAGCACTGTGTCTTCTTTATTGTGAATAGAAAGTCATTGGAGAATCTTCACGATACTCTGTCTTTCCGTGCTACTTTTACTTCAAGCTGCGATTACGTGATCGGTATCATTCGCAATGGCAATGTGCAAATGATAATGTCTGGCATTCGTGACACTATATCTGGAACACAGTACGCGCATATAGAACGATTAAATAAAATAATTTCAAATATTAATCACACGACTTGCTACACACATCAAATGACATGACTACCCCAGGTAATATCGCTAAGTGGTACATTTTTTTGCTGATCTACATTTGACATCGCGAATACGATAGATCACTCGGAAACTAGATTAAGTGTCTAAAAGGAATACGTATAGCTACGAAAAAAGGTAATAGCGTGACTTAACAACGCATAGGGTTATAGAGTGATGGAGTAATAATATTTTTCGTGAATAATATGAAAAATTGCGATATTTCGTGGCCGAGTATACCGGGTGAAAGGAAACTATTTATACGATCGATCCGGCCGAATGGAACGCGTACGAATGATATCGGCGATGGGAAAAAGAGCGAGAGAGTAAGATAGGTGGATATGCAAGTGTACGAAGGGAGAGGAAATTCCCTCGTCGAAGGTATCCAAGTATTTGCGGAATATCGAGAACCGAGGACGATGGCGACGATCCTTATCAGATACGTAGAAGAGACGTAGCTCTCGAGGCGGAATTGAAATTCAAATTTTGCGAAAGGCAAGCGATTCCAGCGCGATGGAGCTTTGGAAAAATTTCGAGGCTCTATCGGGAGGCTTCGGTAACAGGAGTTACCTATATCGCGCGAAGTTCGCGAAACAGGAAGATTTCAAAGCTCGCGACGATTTCCAAAAGATTTCTATTCGCTGTTGACGAGGTAGATTTAGGTAAACCGAAGAAAGCTTTCTTTTACAACTTTCTTTTTCTTTCTCTTTCGGTTACCCCTAGAGACATCGTTCGACTATCAAACTCTTGCGCCTCCCCCCCCCCCCGTTACGCCCCACCCTACTCCTGCCATGTTCGACCGATTTTATCCTTATTCGACGTGAAGTTGTTTAGAGACGTAGAATCTTGTTTACAAGTATACGAGGCGAATCTCGCGAAATCTCATGCAGAAACTTGTGGACGCGCCTTAAAGTTTATCCGGGGAGCTGCAAAGGCGTTTAGCAACTGCTAAACTTTCGGCTAGTGAAAAGTTTTGGTATATGCTGAGACGCGCGGTTTATAACGCGCTTTGCAAATTGGCTGCTGAGAGGCCCGTGCGAATGTCTGGCTAGGTATGAAACGTACCTACTGTGTGAATGAATCGGTGGTGTTTCCGGTTAAATACGCGAAGAAAATTTCTCTCGTTTGATATAGAGTTAGGGAAAATTTTGCACAGTCAGACTGGACGGGAGAACGAAGCAAAAATGATTTTTGGCAACCATAATCGTCGTTCCAATTATTTCTATGATATACGTGTTCAGGAAATTGTTTTTATTGCTAACAAAATAGTATGTGGACTGGGAGACAGCACGAGGAAGGTTCGGAGTTACGTAACCGTAAATTCGGTGGAAACGATCCAAGAGCCAAGAGACAATATCGTACTAGTCGACAAAACACTGATATCCAGTTGCGGCAAACTTCGGCAAAGTCAATGGACTTTATTAGTGCTGGCGCAGATTCTACAGTATAATTAGTGCAACTGTTATGTGAAACTTACTGTACCTAGTGCAGTTGGTTTCCTACCGGTACCCACAGCAATCTAATGAAGGCACCTTTCGACTATCGGTCCTTGGCACATACTTCGATTTTTAGACTCATGTTCTATACGTCGTGATTAATAATACAGGGGATAAACTTCAGGCAATGGCAAGCCATTCTTTTATTTAGATTTACTGATCAATATCGAAAATTTGTCAATACAATAAAATTGGTAGACGATAAAGAAGTAGTGACACATTGATTTGCCTTTGATCGTCCTATTTAGATTGTACCGTTTGGAAAATAGAAGGGACAGTTTTTTTGATTGTAAGAGATAAGGCCATTCATATTTGTGATAAATGGATTTACGAAAACTAATGATTCGAGGGAAAGAACGAACATGAAATGGGAGCTGTGGAAATTCTATGAAATTGTTATATTTGAGTACTTACCGATAAACACTCTCGTCGTACCACAGGAGAATTCTGAGGGGCTGATTGACACTGCGTTTCTTGACCTCGTGGGCAGGTTCTATGTGAACCCCGTGTATGACCTAGAGCGAAAAAGAGAAATATATTTATAAAAAATAAAAATAAAGCTTTCTATAAGATTTCTCGATCAAGGGTGAAAAATAGGTACCCCTGGTATCGAGTAAATCCTCAATCTCGACTAAGATTGAGTTGGACGAAGTATTTCAGAGTGAAAAGGCGGAAAATGAGTAAAACCGTAAGTTTCACGAAATTTCGTTTTACGCGAGTAAAGATACTTCTTGGTAAATTGAATGTTTTGTAAACTCAATAACGCGAGGGGGTTACGAGGGTCCTTCCTCGGAGGAAGTGGAAACAATATCGAGCCGTGTCTGACGAAAGGACTGTGATACGAATGTACGTACAGGATGTTTCAAAATTCACGCACTCGGAGAGAGCACTGCGGTATTTGGGAAACAGTACAGATGCTGGAAATGACGTTTTTCAATTCTTAAGTAAGAGCCGATTAAAGATAACTAACGATAGCGTGGCGATAACGATACTAATAGGCACCCGTATATTCTGAGTTTGCTTTCTTTGCTTTTGTTTCGTCCTGTATATATGTTATGCAATGTGGTGAAAGGCTAAGGGGTGATTCTCATGACAGCGATCAGAGAACCAAAACTTATACATATATTAATGTGAAGTTCGTATAGTTTGAGGACAGGGTGACCATAAAGCGACGTTCACAATAGAGAGCTGATGCATTTTATATATAAAAAAAAGGCTGAACCTCGGGACGTCACAGCATTGGAATTCTACCATATCCTAACCTAACGTAATGCTTTCTATGCCCATCAGAGCCCCGGGTGCCTAGCGTTACAAAATTTTGAACAAATTTAATGTGACGCGCCACATATATATACATATATGATATAGGAAACTGCGAGATCCTCATTCCTGGATCTTATCTCTCTTGATCCCTTCACCCCCTCCCACATCCCTCATAACAGTATCATTAAGTGGGAATTTACTTTGTCATCCCTTAGACCATGTCAAGTACTAAGGGCAATATTCCTAAGGGCGCATTCAGAAGGATCTCGCAAGGATATTGCCAAGAGTACACAGGGCAGATGATTCCTGATGACTCCACATGGTAAACAAGGGGAAAAACTTATTAACCAACGACACAAAATTTGCCAAGGATCGCAGGCTTGTGTGTGACTCATGGGAAACTTCGGTATTACGCTAAGGAAAATCTTTTGAAAAAACGTCCACTCTATGTCCAACTGTCATTTGTCCATTCTGTTATTGGAGGAGCAATCGTATCGTCTCAGCTATGGTCGTAACCCGAATAGAAATAAACTTGACGCAGGGTCTGGGCATAATACTTAATTTCATAATCGATATAAATTTGCAAATTTTATCCTAATCTATCGTGTAAGCTTCTGCGACGTCGAGTGTCTCTTCACATTAAAAATTTTGTATTCCGAGTCCCAAACACTAATAATAACATGGTCAAGATTGCGCCTCTATCGGAGGATCTCAAAAGTAGAGGTGGAACACTCTTTGGGAGGTAGTAGTATGTCTTTGCGCATGCGCTAATTTGCACGCTAAAACACACACACACACACACACACACACACACACACACACACACACACACACACACACACACACACACACATATATAAGGAGACGTCTAAAAAATGATTACGCTTTCAAAACGGATACAGGTGTTTTTATTGTTGATTCGTTAGAGAAAACCGAGACTGTACGAATTTGACGCAATACTTGAGGACTCTCAACGGCGTTCCAAGTTGCATCCTAAGTGCAATCCCGTGCTCGCCGGTAATCGGAGCTTGCGGGACTCTAGTAGCCAGAGTGCAACTTCCGGGAAAGTTTAATCCCAACGTGACGGCCTTCGCCGGAGAGAGTTTCAAGTGTCGGTAAGCTTTTCATAAAACCGGTGGCCAAGATAGCGTTGGAGCATCATCCGTAAGGATATTACTGTTGAAGTAAAGCAGAAGCCTCTTAGAATCTACGACCGAAGATTTTCTAGTATACCGTAAGAAATATACAGGGTGAGAAAGAAGGTATCGTCGAGCTAAATTATCGGACATAATAATTTACGAAGAATATGAAAGGGGGGTCGAAAAATTGTCATGACGTAAATGAACTGGATGACAAAGGAAGAGCATTGTGCGGCAAGGGACTATGGGGGCTGAAGAAGCGACTTGAAACTTTGAGTGGAAGGGTTGTTAATTGAAAGCATGACTTTGATCGCTCTTAACGTACTCGGATCTTCATTTGCAATGCAATTACGAATACTTGGATAAGTTTTAATCTCGCCTAGTTTTCGTCTCGAGGATCGTTACCGGTTACTGGAAAACAAGGGTGGGTAGATACTTAGAATTTTGTAAGGGGCTTTAGAGATAAAGTGATATTGTATAAGACGATACTTCCGGTATTGAGAGCATAACTTTAAGGAAGTCGAAGCTGAGCTGTCTGGGAATGTCATAGGACGGTGGAGAAGCCATTTCACAAATAAGGCTAGGTTAACTTCTAGAGGGATCAAAGGTCGAAGGTTAGGAGACCATAGGATTTACGCCTACTTCAATTGAACTAGCCAAATCTCAAGACGACTTGTCGTACCCATCTTAATTACCGAAATTTCCATAAATTATAAGAGTCGCTCTAAATTTCAAGAAGCTCTCCCTTTACTTCGCCGCCATCTTACTTCCCCTCTCTCTTTTTAATTTTCAACCATTCTCTTATATTGTATTCCGGTGAGAAAGGGTGCTCCCAGCTCATCGTATCTGCTACCCCTTAACAGTAGTTTCCCTATGACGTCCATCAGTAGCCAAAAGGGCTCACTAATCCTTATCTAATTTTAACAGACACGAAGATGTATCTTAAAATTCACACAGCCTCTTCCCGTGACAAGTATGTACCATACCTGCATAGGTATGTATAGGTAATAATTATGAAAAAAATCATAGATTATTTAAACAAACTAATAAAGTAAATACAACGTAATCTAATATATTATAATAAAATCTGATTCATAACTGTAGATAACGTTACATAAAGTTTCCCTTATGTATTAAATAACAGGGGGTAGTAACATCCAAGGACATTAGTAAAATGGTATTAAGGGTATGTAAGGCTTAGTATAAAATTGACCATTACTTCTTTATGCAGAAAAAACCCTAGAATATTATTGGTTACGTACGCAAGCAGTCCGGAATAAGGGAGACTACCTTTGAGGAGAGGGCTATTTTTACAGAAAGGGAGAAAATTTTATTTCTGACTTCGTTAACCCCTTTGCAATGGTGCTGGACCACAATGGCCATTCAGCCGGTTTCATAATTCACTTTCAGAAAATTGTCCACCTGCTTTCATAGTTCGAGCCAACACAAAGGGTCGCCCTGGACCCTTAACGTTCCTCTCGTTGATGTTCCACACATGGACGTTTTTTTCATCTTATTCTTACGGTGCGGGATGAAAAAAAGAAGGAAGATGATGACATGTACCATTCAAGGATAGAAAAGAGACCAATAACGCTGGCTGGTATTAAAGAAATGAAATCGACTGTACATAACCATAATGCCACCATAAAAGTCGTACTTCTTATTTCTGAGGGATAATAAACCGAAATACGTTCTGCCAAATGAATGGAATACAACGGGATGGTGAAAAGGAACCATCTGTATTCCACTTGCCACACTGTCAATCGAAAAAGCAATAAAGGCTGTTCATAGAAAGTATATTATTTTTATACAACCACAGAGATTTTCGAGGGCAGTGATGCTGTGAGTGATACAGAATTTCGAGTGCGTCATTAGAGAATCTGTCAGACTGTAACGTTAAAAAGAATTTTTGAAAGGTCTAATTTAAAAATAAAAAATTATTACCATAGACTCTTTTTAAATCTATAATTCATTTTCATACCCTTGTTGCAATGATAATTCAAATTAAATTTTCATCTTTAAGCATTACGTAACGGCAATCAGGCAGATCATTGAAGATATAATTAGACACGAATCTTCAATATACTTGCATACGGCTGCCTACGTTGCCATTGACTTCTGTCTGAATAAGAATCTCTTTCCGTAATAGTGATTCAAGTGGTATTGTCGTACAGTTGTTATGGTACATATAATAATAATAATCGAAGAGTATTTCGACTTAATGTCGACTTCCGTCAGAACAAGGATTCTTAGCAGAGACATGCTTGACGTAATAGATGGTTACGAGTGGTAAGTAAACGCAACATAGACCAAAGAATGGGTTTGTTAAATGGCAAAAAAAGGAGTAAAGGATGAAGTAGCTAAGATAATATTACTATAGATACCCAGAAAGCATACCATTGATTTATTAGTCTTTACCTTTACAGAATGACAGACAGAAGATAAATGATGAGTTTCCCCTTTACCAACAATAAATACGATTGCTCCTATCTGTATTAATTTTGTGTAAGTACATAAAAGAAAAAACTCACGCTCGAAACTTAGCAACTGAGCTCAGTAATTCTTAGTGAAAAATTTTAATAAAAATTCTTTAACAAAATTTTCTTTTAATCTACGCAAAATTGCTACGTAATTTTCAATGGCAAACTCTTGTATGATTAAAAAGTTTCCGAATATAAGAATCCTTCGTTTCACGACCAAAGTCCTTGGAAAATTTGAAAAGGTTAGCACTACGGCGTTTCTACGAGATTGATCTACGCGGTAAGTTCGTCCTGAGGATTTGAGGACATTATCTCGGCCGCTTCAAGGGAGTAATTTATGAGAATAGTTTCCGAAAGGAATATTTCATTCAGGAGCAAAATGAAAAATGATACGGAAACGCCAAACCCTCCCTACCGGAAGTGCTCGAGGTGAAAATAATATACATAATATTTAACGAATATTGAATAAGTCAATTCTTCGCTACACCGGTACGGCAAAGAAGCTAGAGTTTCGAGTACCTCGTTCGAACGTTAAAAATACCTTGAAGAGAATAAATATATATTTTAACATGGCTTGTTTCTCTATCCGAAGATCATGGCTGCATAGGTAAAGGGAGCCGCTCACCACTTTGCCAAAGTATAGTGAAATGGGTGAGGCTCTTGCGAAAATTGCCAATTTAATTTTCCCCCGTGTAAAAGCGATGCTGTTTATCTTTCTCGTCTGGATGGGTAAACCTATACCAACCTTACCACTGAGAAACGTTAAAGGGAAAACTGTTGAAGTTTACCTACCAACAAACAATGCCCGCTACCGTAATTAGAAATGCGCGCAAAAGGTAGATAGTATAGGACTATAAGTAAGTGGATGAAGATGGTTTCGACCAAAGGGATGTACATGTATATATATGTATATGTGTGTGTATATATTTTCTACCAGCCTATGTTTATCCCTATCTCTTTCCCAAGTCTCGAGAACCTGATACTCCAACTCGTAAACGAGCCTTGTTATTTTATCATTTGCGAGTAGCGATTCTGCAAAATCCTCGCGGTCCCAGAATTGCCAGCTTTTATATTCCACGCGGCTCAACGCTGGGCGCCTCGCTTAAATGGAACGTTGGCGGTGAGCACAATGCGCGAACGTGCTCTGTGTGCTTTGTGTATAGTATTTCAAGAGTGAGAACTTCGGGCTACTACCTGGAAATATACCAAATCTTCTAGATCGTCCCGGACACTTTTCAAGAATTCTTTTTCTCGTAGCACTCTCTCCCTCTCTCTCCCTCTCTTTCTCTCGCCTTTCTTTCGCTTATCTTAGACAACGGAGTTAGACACGACGAGAAAGGCCAATTTTTTTCGCGAGATCCGTCCACTGCTTTCGCATCGCATAGAAACTGGGGGTCGAGAATGTTTTTACTCTTGGATAAAAGGAAAACAAGTTTAAACTCCTGGTGAAAAGGACTCCCGGGGTACACTGGCTAAGTATCAAACTTCCTCGTAGGACGTGTACAAACGAAGGCGGAGACTTCCGGAAGCTGGGAATGAGTGAGCACGCTATCTCTCTTGAAGGATAAGGGGAGAGAAAAGTAAAAAAAAATAATAAAAAGGGGATGAAAAGGAAAAAGAAAACGAACAAACCCACCACTCTTGTTCTACGAGACAGAATAAAGGGCTAGTCGGGGGAGGGAGGGGGTGTGAGAGGTGCGCAATTTGTATTGCTCAGCTAATTGGCTACCTGGACAACACAGGGTAGACCGTATCTTTACACGAAGGGATAGATAAAGAAAAAAAAAAAAAAAAAAAGAAATCCCTATCCTCAGTCTCGTTAAAAAAAAAATCCATGCAAGCTATACGGAGAATGACATGACAATGAAAATTTTTTCACGAGATAACATCTGAAGCCTTTATTTCCAAAAATGAGAAATTCGTGAGGCACGATAAATGCACTAGTATTGAAAATTTTCATCTATGTCACGCAAAACGCGTTCAAGTATTCGTATTTCTTGAAAATTAAGGTCATAGGGTTGCCTTGTGCACTGTGAATCCATCTTGAAGTAACATATGCATACGATGAATTCTATGGTTAATGGAAATTACGTAACACATAGTTGGCTGCGAATCGACGTACTGCTCCGTTCTATATATAAGCTTGATGCTTGAAGTTCAACAATATTTGCATTAGGTGTATACGTCAAGGGTAAGATGCAACCGAGATGCAACTGCGCTCTATGTGCATCTTGCACATACGTTTATACTCGCGTGTGACGATCAAAGCCACTTGTCTGAAAGCTTTGTCTCCTAGCTATCTACTCTGCTGCAAATGCACCAGTCTTGTCTGACTATATACGTATCTATACCTACTGTCTACTGCGTTTACCTGGTGGCCTCTACTGGCTGCACTGACGCCGGTGCATTAGAGGCAAATGCATTTCGAGCACAAAGCGATCATACGCGGACCCACATTACTAGCTGTAGCACAGATCGTATAGTGTAACTACGTAGAGCATAAGATACTAGAGGAAAGAGCCGCCTTTGTGGACGAAACGTCACGTTCTTGGCTATGAGAAAGTCAATCAAAGGAAGCTCGCTCGATTAGCACAATTCTCTGAAGATTAGTGAGCTTACTACGATTTCGCGTTCATAAAACGGATGAAGCTTTCCTGCTGGATGAGGTAAGGCAGGGTTGACTACTTTTGAGCCTCTTTCGATAGAAGGGAGAGGAGGGTGCTACTCGCGGTTGGTGCGAGTTATAATGCTATGAAAGGAAACGCGGAAAAGAAAGGGAAACAAGGGAGAAGGGTAGCCAGAGAAAAAGTGCCGTCTTTCAATGCAGTCCGCGTAGCGACTTCAGACTGAAAGGAAAGTTTAAGAATGAAGAACCTCTCTGGGCCATTCGCGTATTTCGTATTTCATTAAATTCACCCAATTCCCAGTTTATTTTTATATTTTCTTGGAAATTCGAAGGTTACGTATTTCTTCGGCTCCACCTTGCTAATTAACCTGTGGCGAGTGCCGTGTGTAATTAGATGATTTTTATTATTATATCAGTGAAAGTTAATTAGAGAGAAAAGAAAATCGTCGCGATGATTATGTCATTTGCTTATAATTAAATAAACAATACGACAATGGCAATTATGTTGCCCCTGGATAATTAGTGATATCGATTAATTACGTCAATCGTGAACGAGCGAAGAGTGGGTCGTTAGTAAAAACAGCATTAGAAAAAAATTCAAATCGTTCCGTAACGTTAAAAGGGCTACAAATTCTTTACGAAGTATTTCACTTTGTTCGAAGGGCGAAACCAGCCGAGCCGCTCAGCGCTGACTTCGGAAATAACGTATATCCGACAGACGGATGCAAACCGCCCATGGTCATTTCCGTCGAGGGTCGTCGCGATGCCCCTTTTTTCTCTAACCCTTCCTGTGCTACCGTCCAGCGAGAAAATTCATTTAACGTACCAACGGTTTAACTCGATTTTCTCCCAATTCGCCAAACGAACCAGTGGTTACGTCAGGTGGACCAGTACCTGACGCAATGGTCTGCACTCGTCACTACTATCCCTGCCATTCGAAAAGTTTCCCAGGTCATACTTCTCTGGTAAAAAAATTACGGTACCAAATTTTTATTATTAATCACTTTTACAATAAATGTATTACTGCCACTCTGTTCGCTTAAACTATTCCCACTTTTTTAACAGTACCTCCTACCACCAGTTCCTAAAAATACAAATAACGGTTTAACTGAATAATTTCAGCAAATTCAACCAGACGTCGAGCCAAATGATAAATGTCCTCACGTCTTTTTTCAGTATGAGATTTACGTAAATGAATTCCTTTGAGCATAAGTAAACGAGAAGGTTTACATAAGTGGTATATTAATTATACATTGAAAATAGACACCATAGACACGAGCGATATTTATCCCCGGTAACGCGCGTCGTAGTCTCTGGCGTCGGCAGCAGGTAGGTATTCCAGTCTCTACGTCACTATGGTGCTCCTGTGTGTATATACAGACACCAAAGTCGTCCGTAGTTGAATTTAACGTCGGGACAAACTTCGCTCCACGTGAATATATTCAGAATGAAGCGAGGCTTTCCGCTTGCTTAGCTCTATTATCATTAGATTACACAAAAAAGAGAGAGAGAGAGAGACACAAGGGGACGATTAAGCTCATGAAATTTAGGATCGATGTCCCGTCTCAATTGCAAAGCTTTGAGTACAGGTAATCGATAAGGAGCCACTCGGCGTCCCAAGGGCATGTCAGACGACGCACTTCGAAGACGTCGATAATTTGCGCAACGGCCCATGAAACGGAATATAATTAAACGAGTAGATATTACAGAGACGACTGATATTACAATAGATTGGTAGAATCTGCAGATGGTACGATGTAACGTCGCGACGCTTCTACACATGTATTCTGTTCTTCATTTTTTTTTATTATTAGTGTGTGGCGATCGAGCTCGATATCGTGAGCGCTGCGTGCGTGCGATACCCGAGACGAGATATAGGTGACGCGTGCGAGTTCCAGGAGGAGAGTAGTTGGCTGCAGTGCGTAGAGCGGAGTAGCTAAGAATTTCTTCTCAGTGTACTTTGTAATTTAAGTCAATAAAGATTCTTTCAATACTAAACAACACGTGTGTGTGCGTATGTATGTATGTATGTACCTGCGTGAGATTTGATAGCAAAGTAGGTAAATACCCATCCAGTCAGACACAAGTATACAAAGATAGTATACAGTGGAGTAAGCTTGAGATTTCGGTATAGACACAAACGAGTATATATATACATATACATATATATAAATATAATGTATGTACGCAGAATGTGTAAGTGGTTAGCAGCTAGTAGCATTCAGCAGTGCTGACTGTCATGGCAATGGTAGTTGCTGGTGACTTGTTAGGTAGGTGTAGCTATCAGGTAGCATTGTCGACGTCACGGAGTTCTTGATAACAAGATCTAGTTGTCGTAGGCACTGCCTGCCGCCACTGTTGGGGATCCAGGAAGCCACATAGGACGATATGATATCAAACCCGACGCCCGGCGTCGGGGTTACGCGCTTTCCATGGTTCATAGCGTATATTAAATCAACTCTTGCATAGGCGGAAACGTTGTCCCTTGTCAACTTGCCCTCCCTCCTATCTCTCTCTCTCTCTCTGCCAGCCGTCCAAATGTGATCTACACGTAGCAATATTGCACCGCATGCCGTGAATTCTCAGGGAGCCATTTGGCGTACCTAATCGAGATGTCGCATCTTACACCTTTGAATAGCACACTTAGAGGGTTCTTAAAGAGCACCGTAAGGGGTAGCGCGACACTATGAATAAGCTATGTGTATGAATACTCGACGAGCCGGCAGAGGGATAAGAGACATCATTAAAATAGGAATAAAGAAAAGAGAACTAGCGAAGAATCACTTGATACACAATTTTTCGTAGGCTATGTGATAAGACGTAGGTAATGGAGTAATGCTGGCAAAATATAAAAAAAAGAACATGTCCAGCTGTCAAGTGTATTTAAGTAATTTCAGAGCGTGGGGATCGCATAACCTAAATTCAAGCAAAGATGTACGAGCGGAGCGAAGGTTGAATAAAATATATATAAAAGGGGTTGGAGTGTGCTGATAGTAATAGGGCTAGGTCGAGAGATCACGATAAGAGGTGAACCCAGTTAATTACGGGTCAATGAGCTGAATTCGTATGATACCCCCCATAAATTGAAGGTCTTTAAACTCGGTGGGATCTGGGACTCCCAGAGGTCCCAGACTTGGGGTTGGCCATTCGTCTCGACTTTCAGGAAACCGAAGAAATATTGGAGAGAGCTCAGGTCGTACCGTGGAGCTACCAATATATATCTATATATAGCACAGCAAACCTTCGGATAGCTCACAAATCACACAACCTGTAGGTAAGGGCACCCAGACCATGCTGAACTGCAAACTGCTCCATCCTTCTTGATTTGAAGAAGCGAAGCCGGGAACCTGGTCCTGCGGCGTCCTGCTCATGGAAAACGTTCGACGAAGCCGTTTTCATGAAATTTCCAAACGGTTTCTGGATTCCATGTGCTTTTGGCTAAGCTCGCATCTTCCCATGAAATCGATGGGGGGGCGGGGGGTACTATGGTGCATTTGCCACTAGCAATCCCATAATTCTACCTCATATTTAAGGTATGATCCTCTTACCTAGTATATATGTACCATAGGATATACATATATGTATATACGTGCAGTATTAAATAAGCGAGTAAATCTAGTGCGGCTACGTGGCAAAGGTAACACTATAGGTTTATAATAACTCTATCTCACTCTATCGTATCGTACATAATACACTCGTGAACAGCTCTTTCTCTCTCTCTCTCTCTCTCTCTCTCTCTCTTGCGCATACAAATACATATAGTAGGTGTTATTATCAAGAACCCACACGAGATGGGAAACCCTTGTACGGAGTGATGGGATAATGGCGTTAATATAGTGGATTAGGATCGGAATATATATATAGGGTTATGAAGGCGTCCGACATGGTCCTAATGATATAGGACCTACGTAACGAACTCATGTGATTTATTCTCTTATCAATCTGAGATAAGAGATAACATGACAGAATTTCAGATACCGTACGTAAGGTAACAAAACGACAATTTAAAGTCAGAGAATGAATTCTTCGATTTGATTGTGAGTACAAGGGAGCTTTTTAAGATAAGGCAGAGATATATAGATATATATGTATACATATATTTTTATATTATCAGTAGAAAATACTATAAGCTTATCTGGCAGGAACCTCGTATTCAGGTATAAGGGTGAAAATCGCCCCACGTAGCAGATGGTCATCGCTTGAAGACTCACCGAATATACTGCAGATAAGCTTAAACGGAATATCAGCAGGGGTCGGTCCGGGCTTTAAATTCATAAAAGTAGCACCCTGCCCTAAGCGGGTCTACCGTAGGTTACAAATCCTCCTGTTACCCCATAGGTGCTGGACCATCCTTTATAAGGGTAGCAGTGGATCTCAGAAATGTCATGCAAGTATAGGAACATCTATCCCCTGGCGTTTCTATGCACAAGGATTCTGGCTGAATATCATTGCACAGTCTAAATTTGATTTTACGAACGCTATACGTTGGACAGTCACATCATTTATTTACATAAGAGTTGCAAAGCTCTAGATATTTTTGTAATACGAAAAAGTCCCTGGACAATGTTCACTAGTTTTTTTTTATATCGATCGGTACAGCTCCGCTTAATTTACAGTACTCAAGACCTAGATTACTATATATAGTCCTCTCGTTGGAGGGTTGGATCAGCCAGTAGTCTCCTGGTGCAAAACCGTTTCTGGAATCCTGGGGATTCAGAGCGCGAATAACGGATATTAGTATGTCACGGTCTTGGCAGTCCTCTAACGCGGGTGGTTTGGAAGGACTTGCCAGGATGGCAGGTATGTACTTATATATATGTATATACATGCATATATACACATAGATCGAAACGCGGAAAACGGGTCCAGGATGGTCACGGTGGTTAACGTGGACACGAATGTTCAACGACTATAGGTTGGTAGTATGTATACTTACTATATATAGTCAGTACACGACACAACACGAACTCTTACAAGCCTTCATGCACAGCGTACCGTACAGTGCAGAATACACAGAGCTGAATAACCAATGCACAGGCACGTTCGTCGACCCTATAACCACCCCCCAATCTGACAATCGCTAACCTGGCCAAACAATAGTTTAGAAGTCTTCCGTATAAATTAGAGCAATTTGCAAAACGTGCCACGCGTATGGCTTTAGAAACTAGTAATATCAAAGACAGCCATTAGTGAGTCGAGAGTAAATCGACTCGTCGATTATTCCTATTTGAAATTTCATCGCATATAACGGGCTATCCATTTATATTCCATAATTGATATTACTAAGCTGCGAAATCCTTTAATAAAATTGTCTCGAATCAATAGGATTTATTAACACTTAAATATATTAATAAAAAAAAATGATGACGTTAAATAAAGTTGTTTATATTTAAACGTTTCAACACAGCGTATATAGTCTGAATACACTTTACAGTGTTCACTACTGCAATTACACCCCTTAGCATATATTGACTTTGTTCGAATCAAAGCTCTGTTTACTTACTGTACATATTTGATCAATGTATTAATAAAATTAATAGCCTTGCAGCTCGATTTCGTATCTCGTTTGTTGCCCTCGGCGAATATGGTAATGATGTCAATGTGTACCTTATTTTTTCTTTGCCTTTGCATGTAGGCACGTGCAGAATTACATGGGTCGCATAGATTATATATGAATATATAGATATATGCAGGTACCTTATCTAGAAGCTCGTACTGTGCTGTATTCCGTTCTGTACATCAGTCGATTCTAGTCGAGCGATTTAACATGCATTAACTTGTAAACTTGTAGCAAACGCGTTCTCAATAATGCAACGCGTGGCGAGGTGTTACGAAGTCCCGATACTTGGACGAGTATATATGTATATAGGTATAACGGTTGTCGAATTCGAATACATATTACATCGTGGCCACTCGATAAATATCAATTCTCTTGATAAAGGTTAACTGACGTGGCTGATAACCCTCTTCCAGGAAGCAGCCCGAGGAATAATTTAGGGTGCGGATAGAACTTTGAAACTATAGCCATTGATATAAGCGAGTCAGCGCTTGAAAGTTCCTTGAGGTTAAAGCTAAAAGCGCAATCGAATTGTCTCTTTTGGTTAATAAATTATTACTCATTTTTTCTTCACTTTCTTCCTTTCTATGCTTCACTTACGGGGAAATGTATTAATATCTTAGTCGAGTATTTTTTTCAGCTTACTGCTCAATGGCGGCTTTTGTGGAAAATCATTTCGTTTTATTATATCAGTACGGGTATTCGTGTGATTGAAAAGAAAAAGAGAATTCTTATCAGATGGTAATTGGATAAACAGTGGAGGTCGTGCAGATCTTCGATGGTGAGTTATCGATCTTTCGGGAGAAAGTACCTCGTAGATAAGAATAATCTGAATAATGGTACATTCAAATGTTTTCCTTGGGTACGAATTCTCAGCAGTTATTCTGAATCCAGTGATAAATCACACCGAATCGACATTGTCAAAGCGGATTCGCCAGAATATTTTGTAGAGATGCTAAAATGCGAAGGCGAATCGTAAGTTTTACTGACGTGGAAATAAAGCGCACACGCAAAATAGACATGGGAATTAAATCAACTCGGTTCGATATCAAAGAGAGAAGCTTGTGTAATGGGCCAAACAAAAGAGAAACGTGAATGGGTAAAAAAAGAAAGGTTAGCCCGAAAATTGAGGACCGCGGGCGAATCGTCAACATAACAGTTAATTATCGGTTTTTAAGGGTAAGGATATGTACACAGAGGGTTGTTATTTGTACTGCTGCAAGGGTGGATTGACGTTTTACGAAATTTTATCATTTCGCTATACCCACATTACGTACGCCAACATGGGGAGAAGCGGATAGATATGAGAATACGTAAGCATGTCGATGGTGTATCAGAATTGTTACGAAATAAAAATTAGTCACTGACCTAGGCATGGAATAAATTTTATGAAAATTGTAAATTTCATCGCGAAACATCTGATAATAAAAGTGGGGGTGAATGACGGGAGTAACAGAGCGATAAAGATGACAATGCATATAACGGTAGAGATGAAAATGAGAAACATAACGAGATACCAGAGGTTGCCATGGTAACATGTGGATGGCAAAGGAGCGTGGGTGAGTGTGGGAAATAATTATAACGAGAATTCATGGAAAATTGGGAAGTTTGAAAAAGTTGCGAATATTTCGCTTTGCCAGGCAGTTTACCCGGGTTAATTGACAGGTCGGCGGATGCTGGCGAAACAAGTAGAAGTCGACGCGCATGCGCATATGGGGAATGACCGGAAGGTACTGGCTGTCGGTATTCAGTAATAGGGGGGTAGGGCAGTTTTGCAGTGTCAGAGGGGGAGGGGTGAGTTTTCGCTTGCGTTCGTGTGTGGCTAAATTTAGATCGTCCCTCGTCCCATTCTGTTAGCTGGGTACGTTTCGCAACCCCCTGAATTAGCATGACGACGTCCACCGACGCCGCCCGTCGGCAACTTCGGTAGCAGCAGTATGTCTCTGGCTGAAAATGACAATGAAAACAAAGTAAAAGCCCATTGCTGAAATTTCTCGATAAAAGCGCGCTCCCGATATATATCTATATATATGCACAACAAGGTCCAGCCCTGTGGCAATCAGGAGTTTCGATTGATTAGCCTTGATTTACTATGGAGAGTGAAGGATCCGTCTAAAACGAATGCGCGGATCTCCAATCGCCAAATCCTCGATAACGAAGGCCAATTTTATTAACGAACGGGAAGACTGTTAACTGCTTGTTAAATACGAGTGAAAAAGCTTTTCTCTTTCCTTTTATTCTATAACATTTTTTGTTCAAGCTAAAAGTTACCGCTTGTATCTTTATTATCTAGAGATACCTGTGTTACACGGTAAAATAATTGTATGGCTCTACGGCTGGTCATTAAGTATCCCATGGGTGTCGCTTGGGCACGTGTAGACGTATACGTTGAATATACATAGGTATACATACCGCCGGGAGCGAGGTGCGAATAATTTGTCACTGTTAGAAAAAGTGAGAGTTCATTTATTGTTGTCAAGTGGCCCACCTGAATATTCATCGAGGCAGCTTTCGAAGATGCGACTACCATAATGAATATTTCCGCACGTACTGGCTACGACTAAGTCGAAAGTTACTGTATATAGGTATAACAATGATTTCCCGTAAATAACCGACTGACCAATAATATAAAAAATGACAAAATAAAATCGCGAGGAGTCCTCTTCCGGAAGAGCGATGCTAAAAAAAGAAAAAGACAAAAAAAGTGAAACGATCGACTTTAAACATGTCCATATCCCATGATCTTCGATAAAACTACCCTGATGCCACGAAAGTGCAGATAGGCACTGCCGAATAAAAATCTGCGTAGCGGCCATTTAGATTTGGGAAAGAAACCAAAAATCCTTTAACTGGCAAATCCCTACCAGTGGAGGGCAGCCTGAAAGCCGCAGAAACTATTTTCCGATAACGAGCGACACTTGCCTGGTGGGGTACATTTGTTCCGGGCTCGCGCCCTGATTGCACGGGACGCCCGTTTCCCGGGATGCATATTTTATCCCGTGGACAGATTTATCGCCGACACCGTTACCCGAGCGTGCCAGTACCTTTTTACATTGTTTTGTTCCTCTCTAGTATTTTTTTCCCTTCCCCTGACTCACCCTCGCCAACCGTAGCCTTTCTCTCTCCTCAACTGTATTTCCACAGCCAACTAGCCCTGCTCATCCTTATTTAGGAGACACTTACGTATGTCGTAGCTGCATCGCACCGGCTGACCGTAACGCAGAAAATCACCTTCCGCACATCCCAGTGAATTCTTCCACGACTTCCGATATCTTCTTCATTATTAACAAGCGAAGAAGTAAATTTATCTATTTATACCGAACCACCCTTAACATGATCTATCTATACGAATTATCTGTACCCAAAAAATTCAACGTCTAAGACAATTTTTTTTTTCATGTACCTTCGGTAAATTACGTCACTCCTCTCAAAGAGGACAGAGCACGTAGATACCTAGGTAGATGGCTACCAGTGAACCAGGAGCCCGTCCTCTGGATTTTCAACAATTTACACCGTTATCTTAATGTGCCGATTGCACCGGTCGCCTCTCGGAAGTGTCAGTTCCACGTGACCAGGATATTCCCATTCTTTTTCAACGAGCCATCCGGTATCTCTCTGGCTTCCGTTACAGTCTCCGCTATACCGGTAGGTGCACCTACGTGCTGGATGTCTGAGCTGGAACCACGTAGAGATCTTACGTGGCAGCAGTAACCATGCTTTTGTCACTGGTACTTATAGCAAGGTACCAAAACCTATATTGACGAACCGATCCATTTCTACGTGAGACGAGATACCGTGCAGACTACAGCAAAATGAAATTCTTTCCCTAGACGTAACATAGCGTGAATGATGGATGACCAACGTCTGGGGAATTATTTGACAAAAACTTCATACTAAACATAAAATCCATAAAATCCATACTTTATTCTTTTAACCCATTCTCACAAGTTTCAAATATTTTATTAGATTCGGCTACGCGGCAGCCACGTCATCGTGCAGCTTTTACAAGGTGGACCTCGATTGGTCTAAAGGTTACGACGTGAGTTTAATATGAAGTCAGGAAGTCCGCTGACTATGTATTTCGTATGAATCATGGATACTAAACAAGTTACTTCGCCTGCACACGGTACAATAATCTCTCGGTATAGGTTCGAGTCAAATGTTAGGCCATTTCCTATAACAAGATCTGGGACTTTGGCACATGCTAAATTAGAGGAGCCAATAAGCGAAGACGGATCTTCCATATAGCGATGGAAGGAAGTTGTAGCGAATCTCTAGAGCCTTCGTTCACCTTTCGATTCCAATCAAGTACATTTCCATCACTTACCTTCGAGTCGAAGCTAACTTCACGCAACTAATTAACTCCACGTGCAATCGGTCATTTGCCAAATACGTACGTATATCAGGAGCAAATTGTGCTTAGTTAATCGATAAGTACATGTAGGAAGGCAGGTAGATAAGACTCTTTGATATTATCAGTCTTAGTTCTGCGAGCACGCACGTGACTGATATAACCCAGAATTGCACATATGTAACTGTTGGTGTGCAGAAGGTGGACGTTAAACTATGACCAGTAGAGCTAATTGACAAGCATATACGCTCCTACTGAATCTTATGGAATTCGCACTTGGCCAATGCGCTCGTGGGATTATTGCTATTTCAAAGACGCGATTAATTGCGTAATTACGTTTGCCTGGCAACGACGCTTTGTATTATAACTTGACTATACGAAACACCTTAACGAAATTGCAATGTATACGAGGCGGCGCCTGAAGCGACGTGGTTTTCATTAAATTTGCATTTCATAAAAAATTCAACCACCGTCCCGTAATTAGTTGATTGCACTTGGACTGCTCCAAAGTGTTTTTTAACCACCCGTTTCGCAATCCACTACAACCCCTATTAGTTTTTTGATGTTACTGACAGAAATACGAGAACGCCAGAGATGCTGACCTATGGATATTTATTCAGACTAATTCTTATTACTTGCTTTTATGGCGATATTGAGGCAGAAAACACGTAGCAAAGTTGATCTTACCCGTACTTAATGTTTTATGCATGTTAAGGGATAGTTACGAGGTTGTGAGGTAACCTTTAGGATTTAGTGAGAAATAGTATGGGGAAGGAACGTTATTTTTCTTTATTTCGACAGGGACGGAACGGCGTATTTGTGGGCCCAGGGCATTTGGTCACAAAATTTCATATCCCAATTGTATGGGGCAATGGATTTCCTTTTTCTTTTTTTTTTCTTTATCTCGTTCTTTCTTTCTTTCAAGGACATACATGAACGCGATGGGCGAAAAAGTGAGTTATGCCCGTTCAGGGGTGGAATGTTTTATCGCTCGTTGTCTGAAATTGGGTGGGTCGGTATAACTTCTCCTTCGATAAAGGCATTATTTAACGTGGGCCTAATACGTGGAGAGGACGGGTCCAGGACGACAGATGGAGGCGAGACGCAGCAGCTGAAGATGCTGGAAGATGGCGACGGAAAGGGACGAAATTGGTCTTGAAATGAAAAAGAAAATTCGAAAGGGACCAACTGACTATATCACGATTCCATATCCAGCTCGAGCCCACAAGAAATGGAATAACGTAAGCCCTCTTGTAAAGTTGTTGCGGGAGAAAATTCCATTTTTATTATTTCGTCGCGTAACAAAATGAAAAAGGACAGAAAATACGAAGAGAAGAGAAAAAAATTAGAAAGACAATTTAGCGAGGGAAAATTGATATTGAACTCAGGCACAGTTTCATGAAAATTATAACTTCAGTTGACATTCGTGTGACGTAAAAACAGTTCCGGAAACGTTGTGGAAAAAAAATGCCAAATTTACCCTTAACTCTTCTGCATTGAGAATCTGCCAGCGTGGGCGATCCATACAATCAGGCGATGGCTTCCAACTGTCTACATGCGCCGTAGGGGTTGTAAATCGCGGCGCACCCTCTCCGTAAAAAGAAAAGAACGGAAGTAGAAACGGCAGTAAGAAGAAAAAGATTAGTTATCAAAATAAAATAAAAGAGATTCCTTCCGGCAGCATATACTTTTTCGCAAAGCAAATAGTATTACGCAAGAATCATCCTTTGTGCGCGATTCGGTAGCGATTTACCAACCATTGCCAGATAATAAACAAACTTTCTTAATTTCATGAATAAGAAGTGAAAGCGATCGCGGCCATAGACATTTCACTGAAACTCTATAAAAATCGCAAAATATATATCGCGGAAGCATATGGCGCAATACTTGCACCACCCTTAGCTTGCTTCATCCTACTTAAATATTCCTAGGTATAAAAAAAAGCATCCAACCCTCGAAATCGACCAGACGAAAAAACACGATTAGGCAGCAAAACTTGAAGCTTTATCAATCATGTCAAATAAATATTTGATGTGAAAAAGGAGTGTCGCGTACCACTTACATACTTTCCATGAGATTTAAGTAGGTTAGTGAGGGTGCGCCCTGAAGTCGGTCGCCCCTTCACTTTCTTTCAGAGTAACTGGAAACCCCTAGGAAAAAGCTCTACGTATTCCCATTCAAATTCACCGATAACAATATCCTATTCACAACATCCACCTATGTACCGACATATACATATACATGTAGTATATCAGTTCCTGATGCTCCTCCTTGTTGTAGATAAATCAATTATTTCTTAGCTGAACCGTTGAAAAAAATGGGGGAGGTGAAGAATTTTCGAAAAATAAAAAATTTTTATTACTGTGTCACCAAGCCTGGCTATGCTTATCTGGTTGAATCTTTTTCATTTATTTTTTATTATCCCTACTAGGCGATTCTTCTCTGATTGTAACACCACGTTAGAATACGTATAGGAAATATCACATTGAAAATGACTGTATCGTATATAGCTTACAATTTTGACTATTAATTATCTTTCGAAATGTCTACTATCAATCCATATCACTTTTATTTCATATCCCATCAAGCACAGCTATATGTTCATTCATTCGGCCCAGGCAGTCAGCAAGGATATACCCCTACATAGTCGGCTGTACGTAATCTGATATTGGACCGCGCCCGGATTTTTGAAGCTCGCATTTATTACTCTACGGGCGAATGTCTGCCCGTCACTTCGTGCTTGAATTATATAGGCGCGACGACTCTCCCGTATTCTGCAATATTCATGATAAATGAGCGTACACACGACAAGGACCTTGTATACGTACACACGCGATGAAAACGCAGGGAATATGATTTTTACGCGAAATTCCCATACATTATAAAGAACGTTGAAATCTTGTGCAGAGGCATGAAACCGTGATCGAAAGAAGCTAGGGGTGGATGTGACGACATAAAAAAATTGGTGAAAAAATATGGTAAAATATAATAAAAAATAAACTTAGATGGAAGCGTACACTTATGACACGGCCTAAAAATAAATATCTGACTCGTATTTAATTACCCAGGGATTTTATTGGACATTGCCAGGAGTTAAGGCGAACGTGGTATTTTACGAACGAAGAGAGCATTTGTACGTGATTGTAAAATACGTGGATGCTGGAGAGTAACGAGGGATGAATATGGAACAATTTTCCAATGCGAAATTCATTAATTTTCAATCGGTCACGTATACAGGCGGGGGATAATTAGTGGTAGAGAAGCATTTTTGAAAATTGCAAAAAAATGTAAAAAGTTGCATAACACGAGACGAAACGTCAATTCAGCTCACTGTGTATTCTTGAATTTCCATAAAGCAGTGGGGAATGTTTTTTTTTTCGATTTCTCACGAATCAGCCATCCATGAATATTCGGAGGAATAATCAAATGTCATTGTCACGGAAATATGATAAATACGTTGCCATAAATTTTCAAGCAACCATTTCGATTACACGCTCGTTTTTCGCTCGATCGTTTCTCTCTATCGCAATTCCCATCTCTCCTTCGCTTTCTCTTCGCTACTGTCTCCATTTCGCTATCACGTAACGGTATACCAGTCTTACCGAGAGCCTGATAGTAATTCGTTTGGTATCAGAGAAAGGCGAATGCGCCTCCTGACTGGGAGGAAGAATCGTTGGCTGTTATTAAAAAATGGCTTTTATCATCGTTTACGAATGGATGAACGGAGTCGTCCCTTCCGAGCGTCGTCAGCAATATCAATTATCCCACCGCAGTGAGGTTGAATGAAAATATTTTAACTCGATTAAACGAGAGAACAATAAAGCAAATAGGCGTATAAGAAAGATTAACCTTTTCTTTTTTCTTTTAACAGTCAGGTAAATTTATTATAATAATTGGATAATTTCAAAGAAAAATCATCTGGTTGAATAATTAATGACAATATACCGAACGATTTAGCTTTATTGCCAAGGGTCAACTATATATTTCAAGCAAGGGATGATTTCAGGGGATGACGATAATACTTCGAGCATGGGGTCGATCCCGTGACAATCAATGCGCATCACCGTGAAATTTCATGTGCTTAAAAAAAATCTATTTCTCGACTATTCCAAGTCCCGAAGCGTGACCACGGTCAAAGTATATATAAAAAAACGACCCTCGAGGACAGATTTTTTACGATCATCTCAGAAACGACCGCTGTCGCCACAGCTACGGAAAACTCCCTTGAAGGGCTGAAAAATTGCAGGGATAATAGGGATCTCACGTTTTTACAATAGACCCGCAGAGCAGCGTTCGCGAATTTGCCTGGCGGGGATGGAATAAACGATAAATAATATATAAAAAAAGTCAAGGGGGTAAATTGCTTGGCTCACTGGTCAGCCGGTATCATCAAGTTGTGGTTTGGGGTTGATGTCTAAGGGTAGAAGGTGAAAGGTATCTAAGGAAACCTGAATGGAGGATCCGGCAAGTTACGTTATACCTACGATAAACTTTTATAGAGGAATCGATAGACCCGTATTCATGCAGCAGAAAAATGGCTTCTTGGTTTTTTCCCTTCTTTTCTCTCCCCCGATAGCTATATAATGTCTCATTGAAATTCCACTACTAACTGTAGTTAACGCGAGACACTGAAGTCCCATGACGATATGAAATTCTCGAGAATTGTTTATCCATACAGAGAGGGACTAAACATACAATGTAGGGGTCCATCGCATTAGAATTCATGAACTGCATTTGGCTTCCCATGTAATACAGGTTCGACATGTTCCATTACGTAAACAGCTCCCATTCGCAAAACCGTTAACAGTAACGCGCGTAAATATTCCAGTTTAGGATCATGGTAAGTACACAGATATACCGTGTGATTATAGCATGGGATTTGCCAAATTTCCAAAATAACACTATAAAATTTCAATTTCACCATAGAACAAATAATTTCCTTCCGCACTGAATACCACATGCTGTCAAGACGGATTTTAAGGTGAACAAAATCTGAATTTCTTATGTAAAATTTTTACATTTTTTTTCCCTTACTCCTTACACTACTTTCGCTTGACGTGCATCACGCACGCGTGTAAACTTTTGGGAGAGCTGGTGAAAGGACGGAAAGCACGTATGAAGGGATTGTCACTCCGTACACTCGGAAGCTCTTCGATCCTCCAAGGGTTGAAAGGAGCACTCACGGGGAGGAAATTCGTTTTGCGTGGCGAGCCGGAAGTTCCGGAAGCGAATGCTAGCGTCCTCAAAGCCTTTTAGGGTTTTAATATTTAAACGGAAACTTTATCGTAGTAAGGCGGGATCTTCATGTTAGAAAAACAAGTTTCGGGTTTCTACGCTCGATTGAATATATTTTTATCTACTCTCAAAGGAAGTTGCAGGTACTGTACACTTGATTATGTCTATTTGCTCCTCGTTACTTGCCAGGTAACGCATCGAGGACCGGAAGAAAGAGAAATACTTGGATTCCCTGAATGTCTCGTACCTCGAGCAAGACTTTATTCGATGAATCAAGATAAATTCTGCCGAGGAACAATATGGGCTTTGAAAAAGCCTAAGCCGGTAGGCAGCTTCCGAAAGTTGCGAGTGGAGGAGATTAGGAGGAAAATGGAAAAACCTTGATATGACAGTAAAAAATTGTACCTTTTGGGGCAAAGAATAATATAAAAAATATTTTTCCCGAATTTCATTCCCTATACAATATTCATACTGCATTTTATATTTTTTATATTAATTCTTTACTCGTTGTCATTCGAGTCCCAGCTTTTTGTATGCTCTTCGACATTTTGATCAACTCTTAGAAACCATTTCAACTTGCCAATCGAACGCGAACTGGTCAGACTTCCTGTTTGAGGTTAGGTTACCTACGTGGGTACATATGTCTTCCAAGAGTTCTTATATCTACCGTACGTACCCTCGAGACGTATCTATCGAATTCGGCTGGACGATAAATCGACGAATGGCTGGAAGCCAAATATCTAACCTAGACTGACCTCACCAATATATGACAAGATAGAGAACTCTCTATCGGGACGAAACGTGTTATTCCACTTCGAACTAGAAATCGTTCAGACGAATTTTCATAGACGGAAACGTGCTTTGATTAACACACGTTAACCTTTAGACTGCCAAGAAAGTCCCTTTCTGAGCTCTGGATAATTTCGAGATTGTCAGCCACTATTATGTTATAATCATGCGCCAATTTGTTAAAAAAATTTTAGTATTTTTTTTAACATTATCAAAAGCCCTTAAAATTCAAATAGAACAACTTACCTACATTCGTCATACATTTCTCAATGTACAGTGGAGAACAGCCGTCATATAATTTATACCTGCGCCCAGACATTACTCCTAAATAAATGATTTGCTATTGACGAAATTCAATACACACATAATATACACATTACTGTAATACAAGCCCATTAAACAAATGCCTCAATTTTCCCTAGACTATTACCGCATTACGTGTGCCTATTATTGACTTTTGTATTCGTATTGAAGGCAGGAAATGGCATAACGCTCTGCCGCTTAAATTAACAAAGAATATTTGATTCTCAAATAATTTAGTGACAACATGATGACTCTATGACCCAAATAAATTGAGGGCAAATTGATAAAATTATAGGTCTCATTGATATGTGATGTTCGGCTTGTGACGTCAGACGTTCTACGTATACTATTATAATAGTAAAATTCTCGAGGAACCCAGGGTAGAAATTGAGTTCAACCCTTCCGGCAGTCCAAGTCTGAAATAAATTCAACATCACGACCTATCTCCGCAGGTCTTGACAGAAAATCAGAGGCGAAGACTAGGACTGTTCAGAAATTCACTGCTAGTACTAAAAGGTCCGTTTTCAAATGAAGCGCAGTTGACTGTAACTTCGTAAATGACGTCATGAATCTCGATGACTTTCAACCTCCAGTTACCGTAGCCAGAGAGGTCAGGCAGTAGCGTACACTTACATCTGTTCCATTTTTTAAGGTACTACCAACAGGAATGCAAAATTTAAACCCATTTCTAATACGATTGGGTGACGTCGTAACTCGTAGTACTCGCAGCAGATTTCGGAACACAGCCTGGGTCTCACTTTGAAGTGATCTAACCTAAACGTAGTGAAACCTCAGTAGCTGCCTTTCCTCTCTTCTTCTTCTTGTTCCTTGGTTGGCTTTATGCTCTCGTACAGGACCAAGTGCCAGGGCTTTTCTTCTCTTAACCTCAAGTGTACGTAGTAGATGCACACACCAGACCTGACTTTCCCGTCGAAACACATGTCTTACGTATATTGCAGTCATCGCCATCGGTCGCCCTTTACGGACTTGACCTATACGTGCCTATGGTACAGCTTACGTATACGTACTGGCATACTAGCTACGGACTCATAATATTTTCCCTGTGAACAAGCTTTAAGGACTAGATCCACTACATATACATAGAATCCCATTAAAGTTATATCGTACAGCACATATTCATATATCCCTGTACCACCTATGAAACTACATAAATACAGGATACCAGGTTACGTATGTACCAAAGTATCCCGTGGGATGAGTATGCGCGCATGGAGGATCCCCGTCGATCGCGCAATTACACACGTGGAACAGGCGCAGTTTACACGTCCATAAATTATGCTTCGGCAGGAAATTATTTTGCTCTGCTATGGAGAACGCAGATAATGATCACGGTAGACGTGGCTAACGATAGGGTGGGAATTAAAAAATTGCGATATTCGAATAAAATATTGAATCAAGGTATAGCGCTTTGACGATACATCAATAATTTTATGTTAATAAATAAAGGTAGATACGTTGAGCACAATTGACTAATTCAATCTTATATGGGTATACGATATAACCTATGGAATATATTAGCTGGTGGTAATACCGGTAACGTAATGGCCGAGCCCAGGAACCCTTTATGCATTAGACACTTTCCACAGGGGTTGGTTCCGCACCTGCGACACTTACGAGCCTCGAAGGTTACGACTGCACTTGTACCTTGTTGGAACGAGGAGCCCGAGGTAGTAAACCCTTGGCATTCGATATACGATCCTAAAGCCCCTGTATTGCGACCCAGCTGTAACGTTTCCATACCTGTATCTTATGGTGTGTATGGAAACTACCCCTAACGTATATGCAGAAGGTCGGTCCACGTTTATTCTGGATTTGCTGACCGGCGATAGTAAATTAGCCAGTAAATCATTTACGTCTCACGTTTACGGAGCCGATAAGGATTTTGGTTCCGTGTCTGACCAACCACGTGGACAACTACTGCTTGTACGGAACGTAATACCTCAAGTAGTACGACCTACTACCCCATTATTCATAGCACGTCCTTTGATAACCAGGGATCAGCCTTGTGTTTCAAACATTAATAATTATTAGGGAATTCGTATCTATATCGGTGGATAGCGCGAATTAAGGTGCGTTCATAACGTGATATATTGGTACTCCAGTAGGATAGCTTTGGTTGAGTCATTGTTTCCTGTTGAGAACGTTGCGATATTTTAAGAACTTGAGTCACGTTGTATCTTAAAATTTAATTTTGCGAAACAACCCTCGGTGTGATAAACGCTTTAACTAATCGTGGCTTCGCTTTTTCGAAAAGTCATCGTTGAAGACTCTTCTGTCAGGTATATATGCGTGACTTGTACTATCGGTGTGACGTGACTAAGCTGCATCCAACGAATGATTTTGGGTTTGAGATTGCGTCACTGCTGTGACTCGAATTATTTTAACGCAGGGACAGGACCGTTTTTGTTATCAAGTTTGCCGAATAATTTCATTTACGAACGATGGTAACGTGGAAAAATATTTTTCCTGGGATTGTTTGCACAGAGCGAACGAGACTTACCGTATTTCAATTCGATCTCGTATCCGTGAGAAATTCACCATGTGGACGTTATATGTTTTTTCTTAAACTACTTAAATAATCATAAGAATGCCACTTCGCGTTGGGAAAATTTATACGTAAAATTATGCAGATATATATATATAATATATATTAATTTCTCAAAGATTTTTTAATATCTTTACTGCACTAAGTGATTCCGTCCGTATAGCGGATACAAGTGGCACCGTTCTCTGCCAATTTACTCCGTGGAAGTTCCCGCTGTCGAATATTTGCCGAACTACCTGTCGAAAGTTGGAACCACACGGTCGGCACCAGTTTGCGCATAGTTCGAGACATGGATAGTCAATGTTACCTGACAAAAGGGCTTCAACGAGGCATCCCAGCGGTTCACGTAAATTTCTCGTATACCGCAGGGCTTAAAGTCAGTTTTGTTGGAGACAGCGCGCACACCAGGTTCAGGAATATCAGATGACATGACCACTATGAACTGCAGTGCATGGACGAACGGGGTCAATGCACCCTTAAAGATAAGATATGACGTTGTCTTACCTGGAAAAAAAAAGAAAAGCAAAGTTAGATGAAAGAATAATCTTACAGTATAATAACATACAGCAAGTTTTCCATTTCAGTTCGCGTATGTACAGTAGGTATTGGAAGGTAAAAAGAGAAACTAATTTCCGGAGCAAAATTCGAAGCCGTGAAGATGATATGGCTAAATCTCAGAATAGGTCGAGGAATTGGAGCAGAAACCATCTCTCTTTCTTACGCTACCCCTGTTGACCCGTACGTCTTCACTAAACCTTATACAGGCGCGTCGTGCCCAGGTGGTGATAAATGGGATGACTCTTTGGCAGGGAGTATAAAAAGGATCCCGGAATCCTATTTCCGGTAAGGGGAGTGTCGGTTATTCCCGGTGGTAGTTGCGGTACCGAGTTTCCTCCTTTACCACGTAAACAGTGTCCTATTCCAGTAGCTGGGGGGGATCTTTATAATTCGTAGAATTTCGCTTGCGCTGCAGCTTTACGTATTTGCATAAGGCGTGTATGTACATATGTGTATACGTACACTCAACTCCACTATGTTCACACACTGCGTATATTCCGTTCGCGATTTCAACAAGCAAATCGAAAGGGTGTATACGGTAAAATCTGTTGAAAATAAAGATGGCGCTCCGAGGATAATATCAGCTCAATTTCAGACCGCTGTCGCTCTCGGCAGAGCAGCGTTAGGTTCCGTACTGGGTACTGTCTTCCGACTTAAATTTTCCAGGACGAGACTCGGGGGGCTTACAAAATGGCCTGAGGTGGTTTTTCACATTGGGAGGGTGACAAGGGAACAAGGAGGGAGGAAATTCCTAGCAGGACGAATCCTGAATTTTAAGAGTACACGAATCGACCCCCTTACGTTTTTCTCTTTTTACACAGGGGGTGTATTACTGTGTTGTATGAATATTCTTGGTGGGGATTAAAAATGAAGAATTTTTATGGCCTTTTTTTATCGAATACAAAAACTATGCACGGACAGCTGTGCGATCGGTCTTCTTCGCGGATAGTGACGTCACGATGAAGATTCGCCGAACGATAAATTTAATGACTTTATAGAAAAGTATGGCTACGTGAAACGTTATCAGAGAGGAACTATCGGTACCATGGGACAATGCGCGTGTCGACACGAAAGAGTAAAATAAAATGGGATCAGAGTTTATAGTTGGCCGATTATATCCTTTAAATCATAAATCAAGAAAATCGTAAAACTTGCGTTTTGTATATTAAGGTTTTTTTTAACGCTATCGATTACGAAAGAATCGTAAATTTTTTTGGCGGTCGTTGAACGTTCATTTTAATTAATTATAGGCTAACATGAAGCGGCTTCGGATTTACGGTGCTATACGATATCCTATAGTCGAAGCTATAAAAGAAACGGCAACGTCGTATTGGGAGGCTCTTATGGCACTTTCATTAACGAAAATGAAAGAAAGAGAAATACAAGGAAAATTTAAAAAAGATCGTAATCCAGCCACAATAACAATCATAACTTCTGATTCGACGTTAATGTACCGAAGTGTGAATAAGAAATAAATGACGATTGAGAAATGAAAAATGATAAGAAAATCGTAAAAATTCAAAATTGACGATTAAAAATCAATGAAAGATTTAACTTGCTTTTTTTTCGCTTTGTCGTAACTTCCATATGATCTCATAAAATTGTCATACACGTGTATACACATGTACTCGAGGGATTTTCACCGAGAATTTCCACTATGACTTCTGCATCAGGCGTGCCTGATTCTTGATGAAAAGTATTTGAGCGAAGAGAATAAAAAAATGTACAACGTCAATATTGGTACCGGGTAAGTTTACCCGATTTATAGTAGCAGGGATAAACAGAAATTATCTACAGGCAATATATCTCCGTTACGTAATTCATATATAGATATACACAAGGATAGAAAGCGGTCGTATAACCATATATCTATATACAGACGACGAAAAGTAGAAAAATGAAGTTCTGGTCAGCCGTGTGAATATATAAATTAATATTAACGATCGACCAGCATAAAAGAAGAGCAGAGGGCGTTATATATTTCCGTTTTTATTATTGGAATAAAATGGCGAAACGTGTGCCGTAAAGGCAAGATCCGTAAAGGTGGAGAATGTGCATGGTAATGGGAAATCAAAAATTTACATGTGATCCGACACTTTCATAAAAACCCTAACCATCCAGCACCCCCTAGCAAGAGAGTATAATAACTTTATCGAGATCGCGTGTTACATCGTAAGACTCAAAGCCGTTACTAGCTCGATACAATACGTATCAAACGCTTCCGGTACATGCATAAAGAAATAGTAAAAAATTAGATAGAAAAAAAAGAGCTTCTCGTGGTATAATTAAAGTACAGAAATTGAGCAGAAAGTAAAAAAAATGGTTATCCTGTAAAACGAAATGAGAATAAAAAGTTCACAATGCACGAAACACGACGCTTTCATAATCTTAATGGCGATAGTCAACTCTTACAAAGTAACCGAACGAAAGGGCAGTATTCGGCATTTTAGATTATTGACCGCGATATTATTCGATCTAGATTAGTGCGTAAGATAACCGGCGAGAACACAAAGGACCTGACTCCGCAGCAGCACGCCATCGACACGCTCAAATATCCCTGGATCATGCGACATTCGTTACAGTTATTTACTTAAGGTCTGGAGCGTGTCATGGCGCCATGCACGATACACCGAGAGGTCTCTAATCGACCTCCCTAGATAGGTGAGATATTAGATGCCTATATATACCTATAGAAAGCAAAGTACAGATATAAAATACACAGCCAGAGTCCCGTTTCTTATTGTTACCCCTCCACCACTCGCCCCTAACTGATTTCACCCTCTTGAAAGAACAGACTGGGATCTCACGGTTATAGCAGTGGCCATTGCAACAGTGCAAGAAGCCACAAAGCCCTTATCTGACAGACTGTGTGAAGTTGTACGGGAAGTTAGCAGGTCGAAAGTAATAACTTCGTTTTTTGGTTTCAACCGTTGGTGGGTATTTCTAAAAAGTAACTAGGAACCGTAAAACTATTCCGGGTGCTACTGGAAATCAATTTGTTTTTTTTTTAAATTCTAAGCAATGAGTTGCTAACTTCACACCCGTTACCTGACGTCACTTCCGTACTATCATAATCTTCAGGCTCGTTCTACCTTTCGGGGGGATACTAGCAGAAGTGGCTCGACGCATTAACGACTGGATATTGCCATGTTACTGAAGAACAAGGACTGCCGAAAAAGACGCCGGCATCCCCATAGACCTGGGTCCATGTGGTTTACGTGTTAACACGAAAGCTATGTTTTCGTGTAATTTATATAAAGAAGTGTGTGTTATAAAAATAGAAAGAAAAAAAATGTCAAACAAACTCGCGTAACATTTCACACGAGTGCCCTACAGGGCTGCTAGGTATCGTTCTTTGTGCTGGATGCTGGGGGGTGGTTGTTTATGTCCACTCTCAGAAACGGATCCCTAGTCCCGTTTGCCTGGTGGGGTAGTATGTGGTCTGGAAGGTTGGTATAACGGGTGGACAAATAGAGATCAAGAATCGCCTTATAGAAGGCGCCAGGGGATGTTCTAGGGGAATAAGGATGGACAAGGGGTGTACTTAGGGTCGTGCTTGCTATCGTGGAACTGAATCCGACGTTAATCCGAGTATAGAACGCCCAGTTGCGTTGGGATTGTTACGTGGAGGAAAATCTGGACGGGGAGACTTCGTTCAACTGGATAATACAAAGGGACAGCGTCAGCTGGTGCTCGAACCATCCCCGTTGATTTCGTCCACGAAAACAGTGCTGGAATTTGTGCGTTTTCTGTACGGCAGGCGAACCTTAGATAGGTGCACGTTATAAGCACCAACGAACGTACAGTAAATACTCGAAAATGGCAATTGCAGAAATGATATTGGAAAACGTTGTCGGATGAGCGTAAAGTGATGTTTATTGAGGTAAATAAAAATTATTATAAAATAAAAATACCCCATTCAAGCAATCAAGTAGTTACATATTTATGCTGTAATTATATTTTGCACATAAATTTCTACGATTTTTCTATATCCGTTTTATTTATATTAACCGACACCATTGGGTAGGCTAAGTCATAATAGAAAACTCTGACAAGGTTAGGTTAGGTTAGGTTGGGCCGCAGGAAAATATACGAACCTTCGACTAAGAAAACGGACGTCGACATTAAAGTTAATCGAACGACGGAAAGCACCGAGGATAAAGGATGGTCAGGTGGATGGTTAGACGGGAGAGAAAAATATCTCCAGCAGGTAAAACTCAACGTGGCTGACAGTTCGGTTAACGAGCGCCAATGGGAAACTCGTGTAGGAATCCCGTCAACAATTCTGAGTAAAAATCAGCTCGTATTTTTCACGAGCTGTTTGAATGTCGCATCGCATTGCATAGCATCACGGAAAAATCATCGTGAAACGAATCGAAGCGTTTGCCTGTAAATGGCTGTGACTCATTTTGACAGTAACTCAAAATTAGAGATAATAATCTGAAAATAGTACATTTACTGTATCATTAAGTCGTTTTACAGCATGCTACATTTCTATTGGTACACTTATGTCAATTTGCCAATGATAAGCCTTCCGACGAATCATACGAAAACGGACGAAATTATAACGAACAATATTGACTAACGAATAACGGACAATTTGTTTTCATACAATCTTTCCATTCCTAATACCCTTGACAAAGGAAGGTTCCCGAATTCGTACCGGCGGCAAAATCGTAATTTAGTCTTTAAACACAAAGCGATACGAATTAACTAACTTCACCAATTCTAATTATCTCTATTTCGACCATATTCAATTCCGTATGCAAACACGCGACCATTTAACACTTAAATAAACCTAATGTCCTAAACCCTGCCTGAATCGTGTCTGACGCGTATTTACTTTTACTACTAGCCGACTGAATACCTACGCTAACTATATCGTTATCAAGGTCAATCGATTTACTCAAAAAAATTATCATTAATTTCACTAAGCACAAGAGCACATATATACAGATATACTACAACAAACAGGTTCGTTAGATGTCAAAGGGTAATAAGAGCACAAAAATGTACCCTGTTTATAGAAACACATATAAACCTTAAAAATTTCATTCGCACTTCAAACGTGTTCCTTAAATTAGATCTAAAGCCTACAACTTGCTCCCTACTATAATCAAGCGCGGCGAACATCGCCATTATACATTTAACAAGAATTATTCATCCCTCGAAGGACACTCGAATCTACGAAAAGCACGAATGTTTTCCCTAAAATTTCGGGGTTTCGTTTCCGTCGGAAGTAACCCTTGAAAATTTTGGGACAACGCAATCCCCTGCAGGGTAGACAAGACTCGTTCTGCAAAATTCATGAAAATGGTCCAGTGTCAAATGCCGAAAGCAAAACAGACGGCACAATGCTAATTGAACAAACGTGGGATTGCGTGGTCCACCGTTGGGAAAACAGCACCTTCCCCCCCCCCTCCCCCGCCCGCCCCACCATCATTCGAGAACAAGGGTAATGTCATTTCTTTCATAATTTTAGCAATGGCGTAACCATCGCCATGCCACGTGTCACTCGGCATTGAATTTGTATGAAATCTTCAAGTGGACCGGGTACTACGAAAATTTATATACGCAACTGGCCAGGTATGATCTAGAGACTCATGCATAGATGCATGCTTGGTTAAATATGCATGAGTTTCGTACGGATTCGTTCGACCTAACCTAACCATCTAGGGTCATACTTTTTATAGGGTATACGATTATATGTCGCGATACTTCATAGGAATGGTATTGATCGTACGATGCATATGTGGATATGCGATTTCCTTTTTTTTTTAAACGGAATGCATGCACTGTACTTAACGACGTAAAATACCTATGTGCCTTTGTAGTGTATAAATCCGCAATATGTGGACGTGTTGCATACCTTTGAAACGTTTGGAAAATACGCCAGTCGAAATACTGGGGTGCAATTAACGTGGGGAAGCACTCTCTTGCGTAGGAAGTTCCAGTGCAAACAAAACTTTTGGTATGCCGAGGCGCCTGAAGACTCCCCAGCGGGCAAGAATAATGATGGTAACCCGTCGATATCGAGTTTGATGAAAAACTTTACGAATTCAACTAAATAATAATTAAGAGATTGACGACGTGATCATTTTTAGTCTTAAAAGTTTACTGCACAAAATGAAACGGATTCGAAATGCGTTTTGAAAATCTAATGATCAAGAGTCTCTACGAATTATTATAGTATATTGACCGTATGCAGTTCTTGCAAATAATTGCATGGTTATGCCAATATAATCAGCAGTACAATGTTGAGGGTATGGCTGGACCAGAATTCTATGCAGCCAATGAAACCATGTTGCTACACTGTTTCTAAGGTGTGTACGTATCTATGTATTTATATGCATATTACATAAGTACCCATTAGCTCGCGGAATAATGAAACAGTCAAGAGGTCCTGGTTGAAGAAAATAATCATAACGTGATTCCATAGTTATGCATTGGTCCTATCGGTGGAGGGTTGAAACATCCCTAGGAAAGGGGAGGACGATATTAAATCGCCACAGAGCGCCGGAAGCGCCGACTCAAACATACTTCACCTCCCTTAGCAAACTTCATCGCGTTCCGCCCCTGCACTCGGGGATGAATTTTCGAGGATGCTTTCGGGTAGAGAAGATAGATAGGAATGTTAAAAAAAATCAGAATGAGTAAAGTAAAAGAGTAACAGTATTTCTACTCTCGCTTATCTTCAATAGCCGCTCGTAACTTTTCCATCGCTTTTTTTTTTGCTTCCACTTTTATTAGCGTTCTCGCGTCTATATATATATATTTTTTTTTTTCTTTGATTTCTCGTTTTCGAAATACCATCCTATAACAGATCGAATGAAATCGACCCTGTCTTTACGAGCGGTCTCTCGCGTGCTGTATCAAAAAGGGAAACGGTAAATTTAACACAATATATAATATGTGTGTGTGTATATATACACCCTATATACTATTCCCCATAGAGTAGCATTACTTATTGGACTACTATACCTATCTGGTCTACGTATCTATACTCGTACCTATGGTACAGTAGCCAATTTCAATCCCATAACTTGACTCGATAAGCGATTCGCGCAGAGACGGCGCAAGGCACCACGTGGCATAAAGGCCTTTAAGCTAGTAACCGATTAGGCTTATCACTGGAGCAGTAGATACGTAGCTCCTAGCACTGGCTTGACCAGTGGTCAGTTCTAATCGTCCTAAACAACGAGATTATCTAGCTAATTGGTATAGAGGCAACGTAGTGTAAGCATACGTGTATACCGAAGCAATATAATGGATGAGGGGAAGATATTAGTTCCTATTGCGTATGAGTGTGAAAGGTGTGAAGTGGGCGTGGTATGACACACGTGAGAAAAGACATGGGGCAGGAATTCTTTTTACTCGTGCGTTCAATTTTAAGGAAACTCGACAGACTTCGGTTGCTATCGAAACTGATTTTCCTTCTGTATCGTCTCTCTTCGAGCTTCTGGATTTGCTCATCCCTTCCGAACGGGGCCTGACGGGATATACGCCGAACTTTCCAAGAGCTTTTTTCCCCCGAAAGATCTGGTAAGAAAGTTCGGACTTTACGAACCGCGCCTAACGATATCCCAAGTCCATCCTGCAAGCTAACTTCGAACTTCGAACTAATTTCGTCGATACTCGTTCCTGTGTGCTGGACTCAGGAAACTCTGACCTTAGCCCTTTTCGCCTCTGAAACTCGGCTACGTACGTGGATGACCTTCCGGTATAACAGACATTGGTTGTCTGAATGGGAACGAGATATCGAACTAGGAACACGGACAGGCATTACGTTATATGAGGACGTTAAAGTTTTATTAAAAAAAAAAAAATAAGGTTTACGAGTACATTTCAAGTAGAATGTTAGATCGAAAAGAGTATATTAAAAAATTATGATTTTTCAGATGGCTTACGAATAAAACTGAATCGAAGGTACCGAAGCTATTTCGTACGTGTATATTCATCCCTACGATATACGTATATTAAGTATAATATATTTAAAAATTTTTTTATTGTACCCATTTGAATTATCAGAGCGTATAACGAAAACGTGCGACGTAGGTTCTGATGTATTATTCGTAAATGATTTAACATTTGATATGAGACGGGACAAAAATTTCCTTACACCAATCGTGCAGGCGCGGATAAATGATTCAGGCTGACTTGGGGGCCGAATGTCAAACAAAATTGGATATTAAAAATTCACCGAGGCTCGAAAGTCCTAGGGGACGCTGGCTTACTTCCGCCTGACATAAGGAACCGTAGAAGTAGAAGAAGAACGATAAGGAAAGCCTCGAAGCAGCTTGTCAGCTACTTGAGTCCTCGGTACAGCCTGAGCTGAATATGAGAATTCCTGAAGGCATCCGCGTCCTCTATTCCTTCCTGGTGGAACGAAGTTAGACATTCCTTAGGACGGAGGCGTGAGGGCGCAGTGGTCATCAAGTGGATATTGCCCACTGTAGACAGGAAGACAGGAGACAAATAAATAAGCGTCTTCCTTATGAAAAGCATTGGAGAAAAGTTAATAAGGACCTTTTAATTTTAATGTTATCGATATACTTTATACTCAGCAACTCGTATCCCTGCACAAGGACACTTATAATCTTTGGTCCTCGTCCAGGAACTCGAAGAACCTCCTACGAGCTTGCGCTCATTGGTCCGTCAAATTGGATCGCGTCTGGCTCCAGTGGCGTCGTAACTGCCGCTTAGAAATAAAGCTCACCCTCCTTTCTATTCGGACTCTCACGGAATCCTCTTTCGCGCTGAGATTCTTCTGTTTCTTTTTTTTTCTACGATGTATATACATATATATTCACGGTAAACATGTGATACAAAGGGTCTGGGATATATGTACAGGCAGTCACTGCAGTCTTGATATCAATGCTAGCTCATGGTCCGGTATTACTGGGAATTGCAAGCTCTTGGGAAAACGATGCTGTATTGTTCGCGAAGCCTGTCTAGGCAAACTTCATCACGAACGGCGTCGCAAAAGACGCTTTTCTGAACAAGATTCTTACCTTATGTCCAGGACGATTGGGGAAATTATTTATATAAGGAAGAAGTCACTTGGTAATATTATACGTAATTTTATACGTGTTTTTCAGGAGTATTGGGTCATCCGAAGATGGTTCCGTCTATTTGATTTTCATTGATTAGCATGGTGAAACCATCTTCAGGTGGTATGGCTCTGCACTGCAAATCAAAGTGTGTACCGAAGTGGGTTGTTACCTCGTATGGTAGTCACTTTTGCCACATTTATACGTTTGATGTTTATACGTTGCTTTTACGTCAAACTACGTGGGAATAACAAGACAGTTGTACACATAAAAAAATTATTACCATAAAAAGGATAGGGAATAACGCACTCGGCTACACACTTGGATTTTCAATGGGAATAACCGTGTGTATGAACAATAGGCTTTTGAAGTCCACGTGTTTCAGGCGACAGAACTGAGAGACACGTGTCGTAGGTATAACGTGGGATATAGAATATCCGAAACCATTTAGAACTTACAGCCGCTTGAAAATGTAGGAAAATATGGTAAAAGGCCATTCGGCCATGTAAAAACATCGTTTCACCACTGACGTCCCTCCCATACAATTTTCACGTGATATAGAAAATTCGATCCCCGCGTAAAATAATACTCTGTCAGATATATACGAGAATAATACTAGCTCTATAAAGTGGTTTTGGGAACAGTATAAAATGAAATATTTTGACTGAACCCGTACGAGCATGGACTTTTAAGTGAAAATTCGATGAAGGTAAAATGAAAAAAATTGTTGCGTAATAGTCCAAAGTTATTTACCGTTATAAATTAGAAATGTCAAATTTATATAACATTTATAAAGTACCATCGCACGGTATAACTATCCATACCTAATATTTGGATTACTTTACATATATTTTGTGCTAAAAGTTCCACAATCAGGTATAGCAACTCTAAACATTTTCCATAAAGTGGTATTTTTCTACACATGAGTTAGACGATCTACCAGATCCTTCGGATCTAACTGTATTAACGATACCTGCTAATTCCAGTATGGCAACGCGACCTTGTCGAAGGATCTAAGGAAATAGCATACGAAAGAGCCAGGATGAAGATCAGGATCAGCTTAAGCACCTCCGCCTCAAGAAGTTATGTTCGAAGTATCTCCGACAGGGTATGGAAGTTGATCTAGGAGGTTCTGGAAGCTCAGGTAGAGAACAGTAAGGTTGGGTTAGGTCGTTATCCAAGCCGTCGATCGACCAGAGCTCGGTAGCCGGAGGGTTCAATTCTCTGGTTCGAGATGGAAGCCTTGTCGGGACACTTGACTTCGCAGAATTGCAATTACGCTCAAGAAGATCCGATCAGAGCCAACATCCTCGTCATTTTGGTATCCGGTCTATCAGATCCTCGTAGATTGCACGACTTACTGACCTTTTCTTCCTAATTGGGAGTATATTGGATAACAAGTCGAAACTTGTGCACACCTAAAAAAAAAAATAGTATCTGCGAGCTAATGAGAGAGAGAGAGAGAGAGAGAGAGAGAGAGAGAGAGAGAGAGAGAGAGAGAGAGAGAGAGAGAGAGAGAGAGAGAGAAAGGTAGAATCAATCTGGAAGTCAACTTAATAACGTTAGAATAAAAGAATTAAGTCTTGTCCGAACGATACCCTAGCCTTGAATCAACGTTCCCAGAATAAATCCAAACGATACCTAAAGGTTAGGGTAGCGATGTCGCTGAGAATCGACGTAGTTAAATAAATCGATATTCTCGTGGAAAGAACTCCGAGATTTGGATAAGGGAAGCCTGAGAACGTCATTCGCAACTCGGTAGGAACGTCTGTTTCCTTTAGTTAGCTTATCTCGGGCCACGGATTAAAGGAACGGTGAACCGTGAACCGGAAACTCGGAGCTCTGCAATTTGTTCACCGAAGTGGCCCATCAATTGAGCTTTTAGAGATGCTAGCAGGTCCTTCTGTGTTCCTGAGGTTGCTCTTGGTCTCCTCCTCCTACGCTTGTACTACTTCCACCCTATTTCCTAGATATATCCGCACCGGTAGTGACGTAAGATCAGCTAACCATGTCAGTTTGATTTGAGTCGAATTCCAAATGATACTATTATCCCCTCCAGGAGTTCAACTCCTGGCATACGTCTTCTCCATCCTCGGCAAGACAGCGAGGTATTTATATAACCAAGCATGAAGACTATCGGTGTTCCTGTTCATTTAGCTCTTCGTATTTCCTGTCACGAACCTTCGAGTTACCTAGCATTCGCTGCACGAGAATTCTAGGATCATTTGAATATGCTGAGTAAAGGGAACATGATCCGCACACTTCCGAAGTCTCGTTAGACAAGACAATAGAACGTTTTTTGCGTGGGAAAATTTCAGTCCCTATAGGGTGACTCGATAGTAATGGCTATTATTTAGAAAGTTTGCGGTTCATAAAAAGTCTGAGGTTGGCAGGACTGCTGAGCTCAAAGAGCCGCTCCAAGGTATTCCGGTTATTCAGTCACCAACTCGCCAAACTACCCGATCTCGCACTCTGAAGCGTAACTGGGGAGGTGATAAAAAAAATTCGACCTTGTATATTAAGCAATAGCACCCCCGCCCCCCTCCCCACGCACATCCCGACCTCTCACCGGTATAAGCGAATCGATCAATGAGCGCTAAAGCCGTACGAAGCTTTTAAATCCTCGCGCCTTGCTGCGGGGATTCCCCGTGGTTGAAAAACATGGGAACGCAATCCCCACTTAATCTGGACTGGGGAAACCAGAGTGGCCAATCGAAGGAGATTCTTGCCGGATGTATAACAGTGCTCGTCTACTGACTGGAATGAGAAGCTGATGTAGGAAGGTAATATAAGGAAAAAAAAAAAAAGAAAAAGAAAGCGAAATGTACAGGGAGAAGAGTGGTAGATGACACTGCGAAGAAAGGGTGAATTGAAAAATGAAAATGCCGAATACGGGTAAAAACTGGAAATTGAGAGTCTGATATAGATTTTCAACGAGCGGGGAGGGGTATACTTACACCCCCCCTCCCTCCATCCCACCCTCCACTTCCAAGCTAAACGAGGGATTTAATTAATTTTATTTGGAGATAATGCAGGAAACTTCGAAATGGCTAAAAGGGAGGTCTGCCCATTGAGTCAAGCTTATCTACCCCCTTCGGTACACGTGCACCCGCTAATTCACTTGAAATCGAGCACGAATTTCAGCGAGCATTTTTCGACGACGATAAAATCACGTAAGACGAGTGACGCTTCCTTGCCAAAAAAAGGACACCAAGAAAATTACATGAAATCGCTGACTCGCGATCTCGCAGGACAGATTTCCGGGCGGTTGCCATTGTCACCCTAGAAATTCTACGGGACGGGGCCCTAAAAGGGTGAATCCTTAACGGACTTGGATTCTTGCCCGATGTACCCGGACAATCCCAAGGGTGCAATGTCATCCCACCAAACAGAAGACCTATTGAGACTGATACAGATTCAAGGGATTTCCAAGTATTTTGCAACCCCCAAAACGAGCACAAGAAACTCACCCTACAAAGAAACTCGGTGTTGTGTTCTTCGTGAGAAAAAAAAAATATATTACGTAAACAAATTTTATAAATCCCCTCCGACCCCAACCACTCTTCAAGGCCATTATGCGAAATCCTAACAATACTTTGCTAAAAATTATCCGACTCGCGCCAAATCCAATTTAAGATTATAAACGGAAGTTGCCAAACTACAAACGGAAATGCTTACCACTGTTACTCTACGTACGTCACGCGATCCTACTGCCCTCTGCTATCTTACCACGGTGACGTCATTTTTTGGAATATCTATTAGATCTGCGTCACGCACGTGCCTTTTTTCTTACGTTGGCTTATGCCCTACTGTTACAAGACCCAACTAGTTCACTGACGCGTAACAGCGATTAAACGCCGGATGTGCGATGGCATTGAAAATCCGAAGATAGCGCCGAGTCAAAGGTTGTACAGTCTTTGTTGGCTTTGTTCACTTGGGTAGCAACGTCGGAAAAAATGTACGATATATCTATACCGATAGACGAGTATACACATCACGTGAGAATTTGAATTTTCAGTGAAACTATTGAAAACGCACCCTTGCGATTGACTCTCACGTCACAGAGACGCAGCCAGATCGTGCAGCTTTGACTCGTACGTTAAAATTTGAGAAAATTGTATCCCCTACCGTATACCTCGTTATCGCACTGCGTGCAGTGGTATCGATCGATGCGATAACGGCATTATTGAAGTTTTTTTCGTTGGGGATTAATTTCGCGAGTTTAAAAAGGAGGGGGGGAAGTGAAAAAGCAAAAAAAATCTCATGATCATCCAGTAACGTCGCTGGTCGACAGTCACAGACTACTCTAATGTACCATGGCCTCATTTTGCACGGAGTCGTTAAAATATCATCCCCGTCGCAATTATCCCCCAGAATAGACGACCCAGCTCGCAACCCTGTGAAGTCGAATTTTTACCAAGTTCTCCATGTACTTCATGTATATATGTGTGTGTATGTATATATAGCTGTGGGAAAAAATTTTCGCTTGCAATAGCCATTTCCACCGTCGGCCCATTTCGCGTCTCTCATCAGCGCTAAAAGAATTGGGGGATGAATAGGGTTGAAGCCATTTCAGGCCATAGTATAATTAGTATTATTCTGGAGTATGATTAACCTTTGGAGTACAGGTGGATTTTTTCAACAAGTTGTACAGTCTTTGACTTGGAACTTTGATAGATATACTAAGGTAATGCTGTAGGAAAAATACGAAGTCGTACGAGGATCCGAAAAAATGGACTTCAGCTTTTGAGAGGTTAAGGAATATCCAATGGAGCATCAGAGAAAAGTAACAAGTTATTCTGTAAGTCAATAAAAAATATCATTCAAGCAGACTGCGAGGGATGATAAGTCTGACTTACTCGTAAGAAAATAAAGAGGCCAGACGTGAATAAAATAAAGACTTCAGACTAAATAAAGTATAAAATAGCCAGCAAGTGATGTAACGCGAAGTACAAAAAAAAATACGAGAACCCACGTAACCTCGACTTTAATCGCGAGGAAAATACGTAGCTCTAAAAAAAAGAGGTATGACAGAAGTAAAAAGAATTTTTAAAGGGATGAATAAATGCGCATAAGAAATACTCGAAATGTACGACCGAGACGAAATATCCGAGCAAAATGACCAAGCCATACGTGCGATTCCTTCCTGACATTGGCTCACTTCTTTCGTTTCTGCGTTTAAATGAAATCCTCGACTATTGAGAAAATTCGATGTCAACACGCTGTCCTTTAACCCGTAGGCATTAATGCGAATCACCCTTCTACTATGGTCTCCTTTGTCATTCCTCTTTCACAATTCATCCCTCGTGACACGCCGTCCTCTAACGCCTTTTGTTAAACACGAGCCGAACCGACGCCATGCGTCTCTCCGCGCTTCGCAATCTACAGAATATTCGCAATTCGAGGCGGAACAACTGACACCGATTTTGCAGTTGCGATTTAAATTGCAATAATCTCACGCTACATTCTAGCCCGTTCGTTCCCACGTGTATCACGGTATACATATATACACAGATTGACGGATAATAATTTAACGTCATTTTACGTGTACACTAATTACTTTCTATTTGATGCCCCGTTAGCTTAACGCTAACGAAAATCCATACTCATAACCTCCTGGATAAGTTGGCCAGACGAATTCTTTTTTTCTGGATAGCTTCCAGAAGGATAATATCCCGGCGTCGAGAGGTTATTTATCGAAAGCCCGTTAGGAAGGCACGCGATATCGCGTCGATACCCTGATTAACGATCGTCGGCGAGCTATAAATTTGTCCCAAGTTCCTAACGAATGGCCGTGCAAATCTATAATTTCAAAGTTAAAATTACATAACCCGTTCGCGCTAGTACTGTGTGGAGAAAATTTAAAAGGGATGATACGAGGATAGCTGCATTACGCAGTGGATTACTATATACACATTTATTATATATATGTACGGTAACTGCGCACGCTAGGGGGATATGATAGGTATGCACCATCCCGGGTTACTTTGCAACCTGTACGTATCCAGTGGCAAAGTGAGATATCGCGCCTCGATAAAACGGCAACTCGTGGCCGTTGCGCAATTTCGAAAAGGTCGATGAAATTCCCACGGTTTTCAGACAGCGGCAACACCACCACCACCACCACCACCGTCGCTATAGAACAGTAACACACTCGTACTAAGGGTGGTGGCAGCCAACGCCAGCAGCAGCAGCATGCCACTATCGTCGAATCGCAACCACTAAATTTCGCACCCCCATTCCACGCTAACGAACCCTGCACACTAGTGTGCTCTCATGCACCCACGGGGACCACCTGGTCGGGGCGGCACATTTCATATTTATCCTCGATATAACGGGTGACCTATATGTATATACATATGTATGTATATTGTTTCGATTAATAAACACCCTAAAAAAAAGTCATCTTACACAGAGTTCGAATAATTATGTAAATACATAGTACATATAAGATTTATCAAAAATGAAGAATAATTTTTATTATTTAAAATCTTTAAAATAATAAAGGAACCGTCCGTATAATAATAGCTAAACTTCAAGCGTGACTGATTAAGAGCGTCCGAGATACAACCCGACAGGGTCAATTTAACCTTCTATATAATTCGTGAGTCTTTTTATAAATTGAGAAAATCAATTTTTACGATAAAATAAGTTTTCTCGACTATACATAGAAGCAAGGGATGCTGAAATATTTACAAGGGTACAAAGGGAAAAAGTCAGATTTATCTTTCGTCCGTATTTCAATTCGCATTATGCGTAACGACGGTGCATCGAGGAATTCTTATTGCGTAACGAGAAAAAGAAATATTTTGGAAAAAATATTTATCCATTCCCTTGAAACAACCCCATCCCTTGTTGCACCTGAAATTAGAACAACATTCGTTCTCCGATCCGCAAGATTTCCATGGTATCGCGTGCTGCTAATGCTTCTTGCTACGTAACGCGAACTGTATATAGATATAATAGGGGTGGTTTTAATTTACTACCATATACGACAGCTTCCATCCTTTTTCGCTAATTCTCTACAGATATACGATAGTAAAGGAAACACAGCCTTGCGTACGTACGTATACAGAAAAAGTGATGCAATAGCAAACTATAGATTTGGCACACTTCGAAAATTCAGGGAGTCTCCCGGGGAAGGAGTCTCCAGCCTGAAGGACGTTACTCCAACACGAAATTAGAACAGCTGGTTCTAGTTTTTAACTGTTTCGCCAGGAAAGTAAATAATTCCGTCATGTCGTCCCATTTTGGGTAGATATACCCAAAGCTTGCAAAATTCGTTCTGGCAAAGGTGGGATCCATACGTCGTTTAAGCTCCTAGGAGTCTCTGGACTCATTCTCAAGTAACTAAGGCAATGGCAATTGGACAGTAGAATTCATAGATACACATGGTACATTCACAACCATACTGTACCTATATAAGAATAATCAATCTATACAAATAGATACTCGCATATTAATATTTCATCGTATTCAACCCCTATCAAATCACTCTCCTATTCTCGATATTGTCCGAGGCCCTGAATAAACCACCCTCTGTCGGAACTTCAGTGAAACAATTACGACGTCGTTGAAGATTTAGTAAACAGATATATTCGTCTTTCCACGTATCCTTGACGCTGGAACGATTTAAAACGACCGGGTTAATGAAACTTAAAATAATTATTCACGTTGAGATAGAAAACGTATGGGGTAAACTCTGCCAAATTTCTATGGCAATGAGTAATTTCACTCGGATAGTACTTAGACAGAGCATTGAACCTTCTCGGTAGGAGGAAGCAGTAGTATCGGACGAGCATTGTCTGTAATTGTTGGAGGTGCCGGGAATAAATCATCCTGAATAATGTGTCGAGCAGTTTCGTCGGTTCGCCAGTAGTTCGCGTTTCGCACGCAACCAGCCAGCCTTGCGAGCCGATCACGAGGCAAGCAAACCCCTGGAGGTTCTAGCTCGTAGAGATCTGCCAGGGCAAATAAGGATTCCTTTTTCGAATAAAAGATTCGACTCTTTTGAGGATTCTGGGACGCGAGATGATATTCCAAAAGGATGACTTTTCTACGGGTGCTTTTTTACCGTGACATTAGCAGCGATAATTTTCAACGTCATAGTAACGCACCTGATGCTCCATAATTATAATAATTACGACGATATTAATGTAGTTTTAATTAAAATTAAACATTGAACTTTTTCATTAAAATATTAAATTCTAGCAGATAATAAATTACTCTGTCTTCGGTACACGTTTGACCCTTCTTTTACACAGATGTATATATATACTTTATCTTTATCATATATATACTAAATATGAATTATATATGTCACAGAGGCTGACTCAAAGATCAATGAATAAGATAAGGATAGAAAACTTCTCCGCAGAGCCATGTTTTCTTAAACGACATTCATTCGAGATGAGCCAACAGCCCCTAACGAATCCGCTTATGATATATCGGATACTCGTTCTATATAAACTAGCAAAGGATATCCATCACGTCTACCAACTACTCTGCATAGTAAATAGAGTACGTTCGAATAAGGGATGAGGGACGCGGAGTCGGTGTACCACGTCACGAGAGTTGGGGTCTCCGCCATCTTAATAGAATCAGGGCGGTGCTCAGACTACCTAAGCAGGGTACCAGCCTGCCACTTCACTTTCAGTCTAGCAGGATTTTACAGCCCCCCGTCAACCCCTCTCCTCAAAACCCGGCAACTTCTTCTCTACGTTCTTTCCGACCTTAGCACGACGTCACCGTCGCTGCAACGTCACATTGTGCATCACCCTGTACTGTACGATGGCTCCATGAACATCTCTCGGCAGCATCCGTCATCCATCTTTCCATTTAAAGGTTTTCTTTCCACCCCTATTATTTTCGATATTTTAATATTCACCCATGAAATTCTGGTAAAATATTCAGGCTGGTACTCCTTCCCCCACCCCCTCCCACCCCCCCCCCCCACTTTCACACCACACCCTCAAATGCTGCACCCTTCTACCCAGACTTACTTTTGACGCCCTACAGCCCTTCGATCCATCCGTGGTCGCATGCAGACACACAGGACGAAGTAAAGAGACAAAAAAAAAGAAACCAAACGTTCGACTTCTTACGACCAAAATTTATTACCCGTTTGACAGCGACTTTCTAGGAGTCAAGATGCAAGTGCCAAAGTGATACGGGTGACGCATAGACTTCCTACAGGTAGAGGAGATTTGGATCAAAGGAAACTACGACAGCCCGTACGATGCTCAAATAAGAAATTGCATATCTCTAACGACGCCTATAAAGTCGCGGGATGATTACGGCTGGAAAATTCAAATTTAAGTGTCACCACAGAGAGCAACGATAAATTGTCCAACCTAATTAAAATCTCTACTGTGATAAGTAATCTTGATGAAATAGAAAACATAAAAAGTATTCTCGATACCTAACAAGCTTTTTTTTTATCGATAATCGATCTACCGGCTGTTGCAATTTAATTCATTTCACTGAATGCAACATTTCACGAAAGGATTTTCACAAATATTAACTCTGGATGTTCCTACCAATCCCCCACCCCACCCCACCCCACCCCGGAACCCTCTTGACAACCGTACTGCTTCTTTCGATCGATACCAATGATTCGCGAAATATTCACGAATGCTCTTCCGCGTTATCATCGAGCAATTAAAAATACATTCAACAGACCAAAAAAAAAATATCGTCGATAAGTATCGGTCCTACCCTACATTCCCGATTCAATTTATTAACCCGCACTCCGACCTCCTTTCGTCACCACTTTACATTCAGACTTTTCATCGAAATGGTATACATAATCTCAAGTGACGAAATTCAAGCACCAACAAGCGTCGTGGTGCTCGCAGTGTAAAATAAAAAAGGCATCGATATGTGCAGGGAAGAAAATAAAAAGAGAGAACGAATAAAAGTAAAAGGGAATGGGGAATTTAAAAGGAGGTGAAGAAAAAGCAAATCAAATCAATCGAGTTTGTCACGAATACTCTGGCCCCTTGTATCTCCGTTCGTAAACTTCACGAACAAATTCACTGTTAACTTTTCGCCGACGTTCTACACCCCACGTACCCCTTGCGTCTCCCACCGGGTTAATAACGGGGGACGCTTTTAATTGTGACTCGACTCTGGCGGCGACTGTTAATTAACAAATAATTAAACTGTAGTTGCCGCGACCCCCCCCCCCCCCCCCACTCCTCCGACCAACATCAGAGAATTGAGACACCGCGTTACAAGTGCATCCCCAAACCCCCCTCCCCCCTCCTGCCACACAGAGTTATTATTCTTTAAGGTCTGTAACAAGGATGGAGAGCATGGACCTGTTTCGGATGCTGGTCTTCTTCCGGATACTGTACCCAACTTCTTCGTTGCAACATCCGCATAATTCCAGCAACCTTGCTTGCTTACCAAGCTATATCTAGCAACCAGCCAGTCCTCCTTTTATTTAGCCAGCCAGCAATGCATTTGCCTCCGGGGCACATACATTGCGTCATTATATTATACAAACGACTCACGGAGCACATTACCGGAAGGGTGGTACCGACTTGCCCGAAAATAATTTCTGTATTAACATCCGGGCTTTCGCGGGGCGAAGCTATCCTGGCTATTTCATCCCCTACGGGCTTTTATAATGGCGTCGAGTGTTTGGAAAATATAGGAATTCACCCCCTGACCCCCGGCCCGCTCCTCACCCCTAATCATCATCGTGGCCCGTAAAATGAGCTACTACGTTCGCCGGAAAAATATATAATAGAGTCAAGCGACGTGTATCGTTCCGGCTGTATGTAAATTGTAAAATGTTAATTAAATTCTTAATAAAAATGAATGATATCCCGAGAGAGATCGTAAAGCAAATTGACAAGTGTGCAGTGGCATGGCAGGTATATCATTAGAGAGATGGGAATAATTCTATTCCGTTTTTTTTTTTTTTTTCATATGTTTTTAAACTCTTATTCACATTCCAGCCACTCTGTTGATTAACGCAGAGTCAAAGATTCATATAATTTTGCAAAGTATGCGCTTCACCGGGAATAAAGCTTAAACAGGAATTCCCGTTGTTCGTGCGATTGGATTAAAATCGAATCGACTAATTGAAAGAGCGATAAGCTTCGTTGGATATACGCGTATTACGTTACATAATGAATATTCAAATAAAAACTCCTAAGTGAACGACCGATGCTATCGGGTGAATAATATTACGTATATTAGAAATCCAAATTTACCTATCATAATACTGTATGAGTATATGTATACAGTAGTAATGTATAAGGATTATATACATTTCCAACTGAATCACCCGGTATACACAAAGACCTTTTGATTATTTTACGAGGAGTCAAACGCAATTCACCGTATAATCATTACACACGATGAACTCGCACGACGTCAAAGTTTCATCGCTTTCAAGTATATACGTATATGTATCCATTTATATACAGAATATATCTAACGTGTATAAGTGTACATAATATAGAACAAAATTGTATACCATGAGGCATATATGGAATCTACAGGTTCCAAGATCTCAAGGTAGACCAGAGCCGGTTTCTCGACAAGACATTAAACTCACAATCAGCACGAAATTGATCGTCGTCAGTATTTATACGTCTAGCAGTTAGAATAGCACGTAGGCAGGATAACTGAATAATCTGAAACACGAGCAAGTTGCACGTAAAAGGGTTCAAGGAGTGTAGAACAATAAGGTATAGATAGAACCCTTATCGCCAAAAACGTGCATGCTCCCTTTACACCTGTTGACAATTGAGGTTACGTGAAGATGTTTCTGAGCAAGCGACGTTCCACTTTAAACGATCAATCTAGATACTGACCCACTGACGGGCCGATAGACGATACTAGGAATTAATTTAAAGAAAGAAGGAGAGAGAGTGCCAAACCATTTAGTTTTTTTTATAACCGTTCCAGTTTTTGTTTTAGCGATAAAAGTGGCCAGGTAATTGGCCCGCTTGTTCATTTGGGTTCTATGACATCGCTATGGTGCTGCCACCTTTGAGAATTTTATGTCAAGTACAGTCGTCTGACTAGCTACGTGCTGCAACTACTCGTCATTAGAGATCCAAGCTTCGCGTGTGTTGCGTGTGTGTTTTTTTTGAGGGGGTTGATGCTTATACGACTAAAGAGGGTTGCTGAGAGTCCAATGCCGTTGTTTCTTTAAATTCACCTTTACTCCATGACTCTTACCCTGTCATTTATATATAAGGACTTATATTCAAATCTTATGCTCTTTCTCTCTCCCTCACACACACACATACACACAGCTCCTCCCTTCAATCTGAAGTGTACAGTTTGTTCGTTCATTTTTTGCAGACATAAAACACGAACCAAGGTACGTATACGTTGTATCCAAGTATACTGGGTAGGTATAACACACTCTTTTCAATACTCCCTCTTTACCCCAGAGCAGTTAACTAACTCTCGCCCACTTGTATACAACAATAGTGCTATCCGTCGGGACATTTTAAACTGGCTGATCGATGGATCGTTTGATCGTTTTCGATCGATCGATCTACTACCCAATGGATGTCTCTCTTTCGTTCAGTGAATTGGCCACGGTAGTTCGGATCGGTTTACACAGCAAATACTGTAAGACTATCACACCCTGGTGGATAAAATTAAAAAATAATAATCATATCCTGAAAATATCTCGGTCAACGGATGTCCGGTTACTTAAGAAACGAAAGAAAAAAATATTCGTCATATAAAATGTCCCACGTGATATAAATATCTGATAGTGTTACAAATTTGAATATGATAACCGATACCTCGTAACGATAGATCATATCGCCTAGTTATCAGTTCGAATGACGATACCACCCTGTATAGCGGTACCAGAATTAAACCAAGATCCTGACGTCACTTTACTGCTGGGTTCGAGTACCAAAAAGTGGATAAAAAATTGAACTGGATCTTTCGGTCTTTATTTTCTTCCGCCAGTCGCTTTCCGTTTGCACGATTAAAGCGAAGATGCTTCGTGCAAAGATGGCCGCACCCAAGATTCCTTATGCTCGGTCAGCGTCTACCGTGACGTAGTAGAAACAACAGGGCAGGGTTCTGGCCGTTCTAAGGTACGTACGACGTAATTTCAAAATAATCAAGAATCCCAGCGGATCACGTGCAGTTTATATACGAAATGCATCTCGAAGTTCAGAATAATCCAGCATTGTTCGAATGTGTTCCAGTTCGGTTCGCTTCAATCTCCATTGGCAAGCATTGCGATATGCACGGGAAACAGTCAGCTGCAGCGCGCTAAATGTAATAACGACGTATAGAGAACGCATCCGCCACTGCATTACTGCATACTGGAAACCGGTTGCCATGGGAATTCATAAATTGCTAGTGAAAATGACATTATTAAAAAAATCACAGTGTATTTTTCCGTGAAAAGCGGACACGTGAATTTTTTAATTTCCTGTCATACCGCGCTGACAGAAATATCGCTGAACGACGATCGTAAAAATATGAACCAACGTAAATTACTCGGAACACGGAATAACCACGCACGCGTATATTTAATATCGACACTTTCAAGATGCTAGATATAATTAAACCGGTATTTAACGGGCAGATCTTCGACTGTGACAAATCTGATAAGACCAAGAGCGTGAACGAAAACCGGCAGCTCGAAACCGGTTTGCAGTTCCAAGTTCGTCGACAATTATCCGGTCTTTCACTTTCTTTCGTTCCTTGACCGTCGTTGGAAAAGTAAACAGGTATTGGCATTAATTTTTTTTTTCGTATTACAGCTACATATACATATATATTTATAATAAGCTAATACTGAAAATATTTAATATGGATATACATACGCACAATAGAGGACCACTTGATATCTCTATTATACGAATCAAAAATGGAGAGCTAAATACATACAGACCCTAACCAGGATGCAATGTCTATAAGCTATAACCTGTATGAAAAATCGACAAGTCTGCGACCACTATCCAATGCGTGACGTACCGTGTGACAGCTGACAGCTTCATGTATATCATGTATAAAAGAATCATTGAAGGCCTCTTGGCGAAATGACGGTGATTGGATCACGCCCTGGATGAGCTACAAATCGATTCGATTGCGATCTCAATTCCGATAAGCCGAAACGAATTGCGAGGCGAAATTAGAAACACTAATTCGATACCGTATAATTGGTTCGCGCGAGGTTCCTCGATATTCGATCGGGATGAACGGAGAGAAATTTCTATTAGTAAGAGGAAAGTGCGTAAAAAAAAAAAGATTTGAAAAAATATAGCACACAGTAAGAGAAAAGCTCGAGTTATCTTGCGCTTGGATCTCGGCTATATTATGGACCAACTATAATGCAGTCTTAACCACGATAAGGTATACGAAGAGAGAGATATGTATATTTTCAGATGAAACACATTTTTTTTTTCTTCCCTATATTTGCCAAATTGCAAAACAAACTCCAAAAGTAATCATATATCTTCTCCAAAGTGCTTGTTATTTTCGTTCGCGTGTAAACACGCAGAGCAAACCCTCCTTTTTCTCCATTCACCCTCGCCACCCCCCCCCCCTCCTCACCATCCAACCCCTTTCTCGCTCTTACGATCTCTCACGCACGAGCGAACCGATCCTGATATAATCGCGATCCACGTCGGTCATAATTTTCTCACGCGTCTCTCGCGCGAAAGGATTTCTCTCAGCACGCAGAGCATATGGGATAGGCCAAGGATCCTCAAAGAAAACTGCTCCCCAAAATATTCGAGTTTTTGTGTATAGCGTATATCAATATATAAATGTATATGTATATATGTTTATAAATATACGTATATACGCAGAAAAAACCTACGTGTACGTAAACGTATATTTCGCAACCTTTCAACACGTGCGAAACACCCACTCACGTGACTGCGCTCCATTACCACGGTATGAAGAGATTTTACCAAAAAATTTCGGATTCGCGAGTGCTTTCTTGTTAATGACACCTCCATTTTGGTATTCCAGTGTGAAAATTTTTTCAGACCAGGCAAACGAATCACTCGCGTACGAGGAAAGCAAAAATTAAGAGAATAGCCGGCATATGCGCCATGTTAGCCATGTGTGACATGTTGGCCTTATTATATATGTGTGTATATATATATATATACATTGTGTAAAATATGAGAAAATTAGTGTTAGCGAACTTACATTGTACATCAGCCATGTGCAAAAGTTGCTTAGAGTTTTCAAAGCATTCACGTTATGTATGTACATGCATACTGTTCTGTGCGCTTTAGTCAGTCTGGCGTAAATAACGCCAAAAGCGGGAAAACGCCAGGTCTGTCGAAAACGAAAAGTAACGAGAGAAAAAAATTTCAGGAGCGTCTACCCGAAAGAGATGCACATCCTCGGTTGCAAGAACCTCGAGTCCAAATGAAGCCAAGCGTGAGAGCCGCGATGCATGGACAGTTCAAAGAACGCGGAACAGCTGAAAAAGAATAAAGAGAAAAACGGGAGCGCACAGAGGAGTCGAAAGAATTGTGTGAAAGCGAGCGTCGAGACGAAAGAGCGGCCCCTGCGAACGTTTGAGAAAAATAATGGAGAAAAAGGAGGATAAATATATGTAAAGTGGCATAAGCGGGTCCATCAACGTAAAAGGGGACAAGATAATTGCGAGAGAATAGACGTAAGAAAAAAAAAAAGAAAAAAATTAATTCGAAAATGCCTCTCAAAGCGTTAGACACACGTATGTCATATATTATTCGGTACTTGCAGTAGGTAGGCTAACACCCTGGAGAAAGGATTGCCAGAAAACTAAATTCGCAACACGACAATGCACTCTGCATGCCGTTGGGACTGCGAGGACAAAGACAAAAGAAAGTACTTTCTTTTTTTATCTCATCTCTTAACTAACCGGAGTAACGGGCAGGACATTTGGGAGCCACGAATTTGCCATCCCTTATGAATGCCGCCAGGTGTGTGGATGTAGTGCACTGCTAGTGGATTTCCGCGCAGAGGTATATATTTGCCAGCCAGCAAAGGGTTGGAATGGCTCTGTAGCAGAGCTACGAGTAAAAACTACCCGAGTAACTTTAACATGCTAGTAGTACAGACAGTAACTATTGTTCGCTGCGTTTCTCTAACTGGACATATTCGAGAAAGGGAGAATTCGCACGACCCTCTCTCGTTTTATCCTTCTCTTTCTATCTGTCTGTCTTTCTCTATCTCTCTCTCACAGACACATTCACACTCGTGTTACTTCTGTATGGGATTTTCTCCAATCCTTCGGTGCCAACGTTTCCACGCCTGTCCGTACACCCTCTTCCTATCGCAAAATTACTTAACCCTTGCAAAATACAAGGGGTAGGTCATTCGCCCCTTCTTTCATACCATTTCATAGACGCTTCTAAAAAAAAAAAAAAATGTCACCAGACGGTTCTTCGACTTTGAACAAATTTCTTGTCCTTGAATTCTTTCTCCCACACCCCCCTGTCGTACCCTGCATTCCACGTAAGCTTGCACGAAAATTCATCTACGCAGGTGCACCTATGTCACATATAGGGCAAAACATACGGTTAGTGAGGATGAGATCGAAGAAATGTATATATGCACTTTGCAATTTTTAAATATTAATAATTCCATATAATGAATTAGACAAGCCTGCATTCGTACATATTGATTTTCAGTGCGTGTCTATTTACTACTAGAGCTTCCGAGTGCGCCCATAGAAATTGTCCCAGGATATTCATAAGCGGGGGCATAGCACCAAAGTGCAAGACGTTATCTCGTTAACGAAAGCCGCAATGTTTTCCAAGTCCCACGATGCGAGGAGAGAAAATTGCATTCGAAAGGGAAACGAGTATAGAGGAAACTACATTCGAATAACAATCGTTTGGAGTGTAAAGGGAAATCGTTACTACGGGTTTATAAGGGTAAAACGCCGGGTTTCCAAGCAGAAACGGACAAATGCAATGCTAACGACAGATACACTAGCTGAATCCAAGGTGTCTCCTTCCTTTTTCTACCAGTCATTCCAATCGAAAGAGAAAAGCATTTTCCGTGCACTTGGCTTTTTCTTCTGGTATAGCGCACTCGGCGAGTCTCTCGTTAGAAAAATCCAACAAATTCGTTTTCCGCAGCGCGGTACAGCGGACACGACACTTCGCTAAATTGCATTCGAAACGGCAGTGTCATCTAAATCTAAATATACATCACGGAAAACCGGATGATTTTAAGGAAATATTATTTTGGTATTCAGTGAACCGGAAAATAAACTGTTTTCGTGACTAAACGTATTCGTATTTTCTGCTCCGTCGTATAATATACTTACACACATAAAAGACTAGAGTGACGAATAATTCGCGCTCGGATAAACGTGGAATCGAGTGCAAAGTAAAAGTCGAAAATATCGCGAAACGGGGTAATAAAATGTCATCCCCCGCCGTTCGCGAATCGTCAAAGCACATCAAATCGTAATTTCATATTCGTTTGATTATCGCGTGGGTTTGGCGAACAATATCGAATTTTTCTATCGCGTCAAAACGGCAAACTGCACCGCAGCCACTGCTTGCCCGGGAACTGCAAGAGTGAATCACGGAATGGACCATAGGTTTGGTAATGTTCGTGGGTACGGCGGTCGATGCCTACATTTCGTGGAGTGAAGCAGAAAGAATAAAAGAAATAAATGAAATCGTGGTGTGTCGGTAAATTGCACGAAATCCGTTTGACTCCGATGCACGCCACAGCGGTCACGCTATACGCGCGCGATGCATGGTTATGCACTTTTTCGAAAAAGCCGGAAACACTGGTTCTCACATTTTTTTTTCTTCTCCAAAAAAATAATACCCAGAGCCTCTGCCATGTAAATATAGTACACCAAGCCAACCATAGACCACAGTTTACATACAATAATCAAATGAAATTCGAACTCAACCAAAATCATTTCCATTTAACCAAATGCACATTTCATAAATTTTTCAACCAGCCCGTGATGCATCGCGCGAATAAGACAAATCAGTATCCCATCGGAACGCATCCCGAGCCAAGATATCGAAAGTAATTCAAAGCCGAATAGATCAGCAACGTAAATTAATAACTGTCCAAGGTTGATCAGCTGGTTCACAGTAAGAGCAACGATAAAACAAAAAAACTCGTAAGCGAACGTAAACGAATCGTTTAGCCACGCCGGCAACTCGATGATTTATAAGGAGGTACCTGCCAACCCATTACCGTATCGATCGGCATAAAGCGTATTAGCTCCATGAATCTATCCTTACTTTAACCTCGACGAGCAATAACGAGCGATCTTGAAATTTACCTGCTCGAGCTACGACCTTGCATAATTTACAATCTTGCTAACCGTTGATAACTGTTACATCGCAGATCCTCCCATCTCCTATTTCTGTTCGCTCTTCCTTGTTCCCAGGGTCCAGTCATCTTTCAAGTACCTTTCGAGTCCAGTTCGCAAAACTCAATCCCGTAGACTCCATTCGCTAGACTCTTCCTCGCAACATTAAAATCCATTCTCCTGCAGTCCACAACTGGCACACACTAAATTGTGTGTCTCTGTCCTCAGTCCTTTGTTTTACAATCCCACATCCAGACTCCGTTCCCGGCTACGTCAGAACGAAGGGATGAGCCCGTCTAATACCGTTATAACAAGCAACACGTGTGCAAGCTCCTCGCGCATCACGATGCACCATTCGTGCAATGTACACATTTTTTGTGATAAGGTTTACATAGTCTTTGAAAATTGAACTACTTGCCCACCTTTAATTATTAATATTGGAATTTGATCTCAACGTCGGATGCGATATTTAGAGAACGTCATGAAAAAATAACGGGACTTATAAATTTCGACAGACATTTCAGATAATTTCGTATTATTATTATATATACATGTATATCTATACAACTATCGTTGTACTACGTAACACGTAGATTCAAGTAATATAATCCGTAGATGTCTATCTGTCTATCTGACAATCCTATAGAATCCATCTGTACGGTATGCCTATCCAAGCCGTTTTACATTGGGAAAGTATCTGCAAAGTATCCAGGCGAATTCCCCAGTCCTTTGTTCCCCAGCAGAATGGAAGCCAATCGAGAGCGATAGTTCCGGAGGATCCCGTTAGTTCCGATCTTTTCTTCTTGAATAAGAGAATGGGTCCGAGAAGAAAATTACTTGAAATTTCATCTCGTCGTAAGAAAACTTTCAACCACTCGAGACTGCTGGCTATGTCTATAGCCGGCTAGGCAGTAGGATGTCCCGGCTGGCTAGGTGACTGTGAAATGTGGTATATAACTAATGCCAGGAAAAGTGGCCCGATAAAGATGCATCGAGGATTCTCGTTCGGGGAGAAAAACGCATTACAGATTTCCGACGCTGCGGAAAATGGAAGTCGTTAGACTTGGGAGAACTTGAAGGAAAATACGTTTAGATATATTAGTGGTAGGCAGTTACGTATAGCTCTGTTGACCCTGATGCTTTTATCTGGTATATACGCATATACGTATTATATCTGCCGAAATAATGCTGGGCACGCCGAGTGTTATGGAATTCAAATTGTTCCAAATTCCGCGGGCTAACCACCGCCTCCTCCAACCCCTATGCTTATGCGAGTCACGCGAAATTTTTATTTCCAATTTTTTTTTCCTTTTAAATCGTCACAAACACTACAAGCCAAATAATCGGGTCTACAGGGCCAATCGTTGGCGATTCAAGGATTTCACGGAATTTTAAAAGGCAGCATTCTTACGAGGGGAAGAAATCCGAGTCACGAGGTAGTCACGAAAATTTTCGGAAATTGGCAATTGGCTTACCGAGAATACCTTTGGAAATTTCAGTCAAGCGTGTTAAGCTGACATCGGGAGCACGCAGTCTTGACGTATCAGGAAATGATTTTTTTTTAATTTCCTTCGAGAAAAAAATCAACAATATATATATAGTAATATCCCACGTGCAATATGTGGGAGTAAAAAGCACACTTGGAAGTCTATAAAAAGTTGCTACCGTATAAACTATAGAAAATAGACTTTCGCCAGACTAAAATTTGCAGTGCGGGATCGACTGTCCCCGTACCAAGCAAAAGACGAGTAGGTCAATACATGGTATAACGGTACAATGGCACTATACAATTTCATGGGTATTTGGCTGGTGGCTATGATTTTAACGAGACACCCAAACCCGACGACATGTCTTATTTCACGCTCAGCGCCATTCGCCGTGTGCCTTCAGGGTAGACGGGTAGGGGGGGTTGAGTAATCCAAACACTCATGGCATCCTCTCCGCCCCCCTTTTATTTACTCAAAGAATTACCTACCGAAAGCCAAGAGCAACTATCTCTACTGTATAAACGGTGCAAAGTTGCAATTTGTTAATGACCATTTAAATAACGGTATTACGTGTCGCGTGTACGTTTACCATGTGCAACAAAATTTTCCAAGTGCTTTCGCTGCTCAACGGCCTATATACATATATGCATAGACGCAGCTGAAACTCGAAACCTCACGAGTATAGCGATAAAGCATTGTTGCTAATGTTGATAGCGACGGTCATACACTGTAATGGCGTTGGTGGCGGTTAATAGTAGGCAGTAACGAGCAATCGCTCACAATCACAGCCGAGCAGCAACATCCTACCAGCTTGCTAGCACACATTTCGCCTACGAAACATATCGTAACGCGTTAACGTAGCTGGCAACACGTGCGTTAAATTACCTAGGCTACCCCCACGTTACGACGCAACGGTAACGTCTATATCCATTGTAAATGTATAACAAGTACAGCTATACCATAGACACTACGCGTACATAGATACAGCGTATACCATGAATAACGTGCAGTCGGTAAGGTAGATTTTCCTTAAAAAATTCAGAATTTAATTTAACCATACGATTTAAGCCGTCTCATTGGCTTGGATCAGAGAATAAAAGAAGAAAGCAAATCAAAGAGTACTAAATGGACGCTTGCCAGTGAGGCACATTGAAATTGAATTAGAATTAATTCCCTGGCAAACAAGCGAATTAGCCATTAGCCGGAGTGAGCTAGTAAAATAACGAGCAGCAAGAGCCATGAAGCTCAGAGGGTTAATTGAATGTCCGTTAAAAGTCAAAAGTTCTCCGTATTCGGTCTGACGATTAGCAAGAGTGCCGTGGCCGTTATTCGAAGTTATTGCCATTATTTATTAAAGTGCCTGCCCGGTTCCCCTCCCACGTGGAATACGGAATACAGCGAACCTCTGCATGCTGAGATCGTTATTAACGTTAGACACTGGACGTTTATGTCCGACCCCCCCTGCATAACCAGTGACTAAAGCCACGGCGTTACGTAGATGCAAAGCAGGGAGTTAGGCGCTAATACCGCGTATCTCCATAATCCGCTCGGCTAAAATTCAGATAAGACACCCTAGAGACCCTTGGCAAAAACGACTTTCTAGAGAAGCGCAGGGATACTTCGCGTCTTCGCGTATCCTTACATCCTCGATAGTATCTAGATCCTCTTTCCCGTAGACGAGATAATATTAAAGAGCGACAGAGAAGATCGTGCAGAGATCTACCAGCGACGCGTCTCGTTTCTAACACATTTTTACACGTAGGACACATGTACCATACACCAAGCATGCTCCGTATAACGGAGTATTTCCAAAATCTAAAGCATGACGTTCAGCCGTAACGAAGCATCCCCCTGATAAGCCCACGCGTCTACGCACGTCGGTGCCATAAGGAAAGAGTACTTTTACACCTTTTACGTACAGAGGGGCTTTCAAGCGCGAACACGAAAGAACGAAGGGGCGACTAATTTATAACAAGCTAAAATAAAGATAAGTTCCCGAGCGTGGAGCGCATAATTACACGCAAAGCCCATTTTCACTAGTGTCTCACCCTCCCTCTCCCCCGTCCCGCCCAACCCCTCGCCCTACCTCTATACGAGAACCGCGAACCGCGAGCTATCTTCCTACACGATCCTACACGCGTGTTGCACGAGGGTTGCGGCGTAGTATCGTGTGGTAAAAAAAAAAAGTGGATAAGGGATGAAAAAGTGAGTTTGGAGTAGGGGGAAAAAAAAGAAGGAAATGCTTACTTTTTATAGAGCATTAACACGTCCTCTGGCAGTGGTGCTCGAACGCGATCCTGGACACTTATATGGGTTTTTATTAAGGGTGGTTCTCTTTCAGCATGCAGTTGCCAACACATGGGGGATCTATTGTTTAACATATCGTGGCACGCGAGCCACCCCTCTTACACGGGAAGGCAGCCGAGGTGCTCCGCTGCCGTCCGTAGAGAAGCATTTAAACAGCGTCCTGTGGTAGTTTCGGATAACGAATCACCCCGGTAAGAGGGTGCAATTCGAGTCGCCGTGTATATAGATATATTATACCCGTGTATATCGCAAGACTACAAAGTGGCCTCTTTACGTAACGCGGAGAGGGAGACCCTGCGCGCTGCCCATAATTTTAATGGAACTCTACAGGGATTTCTTAGACGCGACCGAGAAATGCAGATCGCTGTTATAAATGGAGCCGAACGTCATGGAATTGCTGCTCTGTGCTACTCGAGTGAATCAATGAACGTCACGCTGCACGCTTCTATACGCGAGTAAACTAGAAACGGCAAGTTTACCCGGGGTATAATGAATTGACGTGACGGAATAGTTAGGTGCGGTAAAGTAGGGTGATTGGCATAAAAAAAAATTGAGTAACATTGTTTACAAGGTACGTTTGATTAACGCGTCAATATTTGATTTATCGGAAACAATAATTTAATTAGGTTTACGGTAAACTGTGTCGTAAACAATTTTACCTGTAATTTTGAGTATCGTGGGCGCATGTGATATGAGAGAGGTTGTTCTATTATTAACGAAATAATAATAATAATATGCCTGCAACAGTAGGTCAAGCTAATTTCTTCTGCCCGCATGGTTTATCCTGTAACGTCGCGTAAACGACTTTATAAAAGTGCGCCGACGATCGATCCCGACGTAAACGGTGAAAGGAAAGAAGCTACGAGCGACGGTCTCTGTGACCTCTGTCGTAAACTGAGCAGCTTGCTAGCGCCATTGTCAATGCTCGTATCTTTGGAGAAAATTTCGTGCTAGCTGAATTCGTGGTCCGGGGAGATTTGGAAAAGGGGAAGAGTAGGGAAGAGAAAGGCGAAGAAAGGGAAAGACGAATCGGGGATGAGGGAAAGTGATAATAAGAAATGATAGCTAGCATTTTAATAGAAAAATATAGCTTCCTGAATATAATTATCGAGTTTTATGAAAACTTGTAAATATATCGGATTTACAATATTACTTTGGATTTTGTGTAAAAAGAATTTTTAGAATAAGCACGACCGCATTGTCTTTACCACGACGACGTTTTAAAGCTCCGTCATCTTAATTGCATTATCCCAGCCTGGTGCATCCTTTCGGGCAGAGTATCGCGGCTGGATGATCTTGGCACGACGCCAGGAATGGTATGAAATCGTCACTATCCTGAATTGCAAGGCGCGCCGGGGTTGATTCGAGCGTGTCGACGATGGCGAAAGGGGTTGCATCGTACTCGGAAAATTTTTAATTAAACTAACCGCCAAGAGCGGCACCTGCCCAGAAATCCAATGAAAGGATCAAAAAATAGTCGGGAATCTTGAGGCTAATACTGAACGTCATAGAATTCTCATGCTCCGGGTGACTGTACAGTCATGCATTTTAGCTTCCGAATTCTCAGCTACATGTATCAGTTATACTATACTTCCATTTAAATAATAAAAATTAAATTCCGTTATTCAATCGCACCGATTGATTTTACATACATGCTAGTGGGTTAGATAATTGATGAACGATAGACCCTCATTTGTATGTGCTCCAATCAATATAAATCGAATGTCCCACCTTCCGGTGAAATCTTTACCAGCTATCCAATTAGCTCTGAAACGCGTGACAGTCTGTCAGTCAGGGTTGACAAGCATTTCGCTCGCGTGCGTTTCGGTAACGTGTCTAGGGGGAATAGGAAATGAAGACGAGGGTGACGAACGGGACAAAGCGGTAAAGCTTTTGGGACAGACCGAAAGCATCCTCGTTCCCTAGATCCAGCCAGTAAACACCAAAGGGTTTATTGAGGCTTCGACTTTACCTGGAATAGCAAATATTTAGCATTTGGACCAAAAAAGCATCGCAATATTGCAAGACATTCGCAAGATATTTTTTTCCCAAAGAATCTGAGTTGATAAAGAACCTTTGTGTATTGTATATCAATGAGAGATTTGTAAATCGTCAAGTAGTAAGATTTAAAAATAAATATTTCTGTAATGCTTTATTTTTGAAAATCTAATAAATAGATTGAAATTTATTCAAAATCTCGTAGATAATGTACATCGAGATACCTCCGTATATCTAGTCGTTCAAAAGTTATGGTCATTCAAAGTCTCAGTCATAGCGCCGTCAATGCGTTCGAGCTACGTATAAGACGATTTGAACTGTCAGTATACGCGTCTCTGTCTTACGCGTGTAACGCCCGTAAGACCGTCTCTCTCGCACTCACGGTAGGTATAGGAAACTCGAAAAATCTTAACTGGTTGGTCTTTTCCTGGACGATCGATTAAATTGGCTACTCGCCAATCCAAAGTGGGAAACGTATTTGTTCACTTTCGGCTGAACAATGCTGCCGAATAAAGTTCAATAGAAATCATTGAACGTCTCCTGTCAAATTTGACTTATTCATTTCAACCGACTAATCCTACAGGATGGACAACGATTTAGGTAGCTAATACAGAAGCTATGCACTGATTAATTAACCAGTTTTTTTCGCAGTAAACAAACTATGTAAGTACATAGTATACACACAGTTCGAGGAATAGAAAAATTTGTCTCTTCGGACTTATCCATAGAAAATTCCATAGGTGCAATATGTATATGTATACATCCAGTCCAAAGTATATTCCCATAGGTCAGTAGATAACAACACACACTACCCATATACGATATATCCAAAGACAACACAGCGTTGGCCTGTCGTTATAATTTCACTCTATATGCAAATTAGCGAGGAAACCTCCTGGCGATCATCAACTAATCCTGACTGCCGTAACATTATATTAAGGACTAGGTCGCTAAAAGGTCACTGACGCAACCCCCCGGAGAAAATACGGAGAATCCGCCCGAACCTTCACAGTGGCAGACAATGAACCCGAAAAGAACGTCCGAAAAGTTTCAGAGTTCGCGAGCTCTGGTGAAAAATCAAAATGCTCGATTTTCCTCGCCAAAGAACGACATGCGCGGGAAATTCAAACGACTCGATCAGAAGAACAAATTCGAGGTCTCGGAATTCATTTTTACGAAGCATAGCGCGGTGACTCGTCGACGGCGTTAATTAACGACATTAAAACTTATTAGACGGCATCGAAATCTTTGCCGAATGTCACACAGACGTATAACACAATGTCAGCGAGATAACAATGCGAATGATAAGAATGGGCCACGTGTGTCATGTGGCTAGATCGATCAGAGCAGGAACTACGATAACGAGTGAGCAAGTGCGCCGAAGGGACGGAATAAAATGACCGAAGGATAAAAACCCGATACTCATTCGATACCAGGTAACAATGTTGTTTCTAACGAGATTGTCTGGTATAATTAAACTGCGCCGTGACGACGGCGACCCGTTAGACAGCACAATACAGCTTTCCCACGATGCTTAAAACGATCGTTGACATTATTCAAAAGCAAGCATGAACGTGGCATCGACTTTAGGGCTTTTCAAGTATAATTAACAAGTGCCAATAATAGTTCATGAAAAATGAGCGTACTTCGTCGTCCCATGAATTTACAAGATTTCACCTCATCCTTATACACAGTCCCCGCCACCCTACCACCAATCCGTTCGCCAAGCACCGGACTAAGCGCTGAAGCGTCTTGCGGTTAATTAAAGTGCCTTTGTCAAATCTCACGAAGCGCAGTCACGGGCGAATGTAGAATTTCCTAATTACAGAGACACAATGAGGCGTACGAGTCCACTGAGCGCAATGGAGGTTCAATTAAACAAAAAATCAGCACGGAGGTAACTGAGTCTTCTTGTAAGTAAGTTGCACGTAAACAATACATAACGCAGCTTTGACCGAAATGCTAGTTACATTTCCTAGGGACATTTTTTTACCATAAAGAACCATATCTCAAATAGCACTGCCATTGACCTGACCAAACGTTTATACGTACGCACACGTATTTACAAACTTCAAGAAAACCTGACGGACCGTAGGTGTTCGGGCGTAGCAGCATCCTGCCGAACGAGATCGCTCGTTTGGCAGCCGAACTGCAAACTTCCCGTGGTCGCGGTAACCCGTTAATGCTTTTTGCAGGATGAGTAAGCCCGGGTAGTACGCCCGTCATCCTTCACCTTTCCCCGGAGGAATCCAGAGGTTGTCCGTGGAAGCTACAGATGAGCAAGAGGGGCCACAGGGCCGACTCTGCTTTTGGCACGAGATTAATTGCTTCGAGATTAGAGTCAAAAGCTAAAACCACTCGACAAAAACACTCTATGGAGGCGAGAGTAGAAAATGCCTGGAATGAGCGAGACAGAGGATTAAGCTGGACGAGGATACAGAGGCGTAAGGTAACTTCCTCGAGACCGTCGTTTCAGGACTGGGAATGCTTCATGGACGCGATGAGCTCGACTGGATATAAAGGAGAGACTTCAGGCTGGAAGTAAAGTCCCGTGTTCATTCGAAATCTCGGACATATTAATCCTGGGGAACAATAACCCTGTCAGCAAGGAGTATACACAATGAAGGGAAAGCCTTGCGGGGCTTTGGAAATACTCGACTGGCGCGCCCAGAGGCGCCGGCCGATGAGGGAGGAAACTTTTACGGAATTCCTCTTTCTATTTAGTTTCGTTCGATCCGACTCTCTTGGTCCTTGTTCTCCGCATCTTCCGGTAACGTTGCCAGGGGGTGTACGACGGGATGAGTAAAAAAAAAATAAATCGGTGTACAGTAAAACACAGAGATAGACACAAGGGTCGCAAAACACGTATACCTCTTGGATGAATTGACAGTCCATAACGTAGCTACATGAACATGTGCGAATATATTTGTATAATATACACAGCTGGAACAATCATAAAAACAGTCGACCTGATGACCAGTACGATATTATCACTGACACCTCGGGACGAGCTTCTACGAGGCTTTTAGTGCCCGTTCATTAGTTCGATTGTTCGGCGTCGCTCTAAGGACCCTAGATAATTAGACCCTACGCTGAGTACTATATACACTTATGATCAAAACTGCCACAGGTTATCAGCTGAACACACCTGTGACTGTTCTACCGTACGACACACTTCTCATCGGATGATACATAATCATCATGATAATTAATATACGGCTTACTTAGTTGCTAAGCGTCGTTCGAGGTAATCATCTAAAATCACTTTGAAGAATACAGTCAGCTAAGCCTGTAAGAGTCCGCACGTAATATTATATATGCACGCATATTATATACCTGTATAGAAGGATCATTAATTTCAAAAGTAATATTACATACGCACGCATATAATGTATACCTGTATAGACGAATCATTAATTTCAAAAGAGCATTGTACACGAAGAAGCCACGCATGTACCTGGTAGCGTATTAACGATACAGTTAGAGATTCACGATCCAACGACGAATGAATCGCATGGGAATCTCCGGGAACGCCAGTGGCAATAGCTTAATTAACACGATTCTAGAGACACGGCCCAGATAGCGCGTACAGCATAAATCCGATTAATTAACCGTACCCGCCGACAAACTGGCTTAGCTGTGTCTCCTGCGACGGAGGACGGCACCGTACAATATATCTACTTTCAATAAGACATTCGCGTCGTGTGACTGGGCACGAAGTCAGGAATAATCCAAAGCCAGATGAGGAGGATCAGAAGCAGAGAGAGCTCGGGTAGCTGTTCTCGTATGAGCAGAAAGTAATGGGAAGACACAGAGAGAGAGAGAGAAAGTGAAGGAACTTTTCGTGAAGACGGACTGAATAACGGTCCGAGACAAATTCGAAGGTCGACGGACGTTCTCTCGTTTCTATTCTTCCCTTCGTCTCCTACCCCTTTTTATTTTTCATCCTCTTTTCCCACCTTACGTTTCAGCCACCTCCACCTGGCCTGTACCTAGGAGCTACCCTTTCCCAATATTCCCATCCTGCCAGTAGCTAAGGACGAAGAAACAGACGTGACGGTGAAACTCAGTAGAAGTTTGCAGACGGTAAATAGCCCGTAGGGGATGGCTAAGAGGGGGGCTGGTAATTGCGTTGGGCTGTATCAAAGGACGCTTGTCTATTGTAGATAGACAGCAAAGTTACACGATTAGACTAGGTGTCACGGATCCCGGGCTAATTGCAAGCAGGTTACTCCGATGCTCCGATGGCAGCCAATTAGTCAGTCAACCAGGAAGGTTGACCAGGATGCACGAGCATAAACTACCCCTAGCAGCAACTACTTGTCGAGTGAATCCAGAGCATCGAGCTCGTGTTCTAATGGCTGAAAGACTTATCAGCGCTGGACCAATGCGAGTGTGACATCTCAGGCCAACCTTAAAATTGCAACATGGCGCAATTGGTACAAGATTTCTTGGCATGAGACAGGCGTATTTATACCTGTGTACGGTACTGCATGTACGTGTGGGTAGACGAACGATTTAACACAGTCTCCGGGGAACCTCTGGACTCGGGAACTCTGGGACACCTAGGAGATTCTCACGATATTGGATAACCCGTAAAGCCACTTGGTGAATTGCCCGAGTAACTGTCAGCCGACCCCCCTTCCGATCCTCCAGCCACCTCCAACCCCCTCAGGTACCAACTGTTATTCGTGAAATTGCACTAGACACAAGGTGTGTCTAACCTGAATACATACGAAGTTGTAGTACAGGGGAATACGAGGCAATCTAGGGCATTTTTTTAGGGAATTTTTTTTAGGACACTGTGCATGCCTTTAATTAACTAGACTTTCGTGTATCCCTAGAAGGTGAAAATGTGTCTTGGGTGAAATTAAAGAACGAGGCGATAGAAATCATTGTGACGATTTGTAAGTACGTGATTATCCATATCGTTAGGGATAACCTATATCGATGAGAGTGACGATCGAGTCAGCTGTGCTTCGCGTGAATTCGGTATAACTGTGCTTGTTCTAGATGGGAAAACTAGTGTTTGTCGTGCCGAAAGTTAAACGTGTGTAAACTAAAACAAAGCTTATTAGTGGAGCCGAGTCTCCGGAATCCACCGAATTCGCTGTTTCTGCTTCTGGCAGCCTAGACACTGGAACCAACGGAACGTAACGGGACCCAGAACCAGAGGTAACTTCAGGATGCTAAGTTTTGATTTATGCGACTAATGGTCGGTTGAACTCAGGAAAGACGTAGCTGGAAGGTAAGGGGTGATGGCGGGGAGAGGAGAGAAGGACAGAGCAGATAGAATACGCGAAACTCCCTTGGCGACTGAACGGAACGGTTTGTTAACTAATTAGCTAAATTGATATTGATGCAAATCGTATATCTCTTAATATTCCTGCAGCATCCCTCCGAGGATGAGATACACGTATTGCGGGGTGGCCGCCGTACGTACGGTGAGTTTGGCAAAAGTGAATGAGCGACAAGAGTCGCGTGACTCTTGTAACCGAGTAAGATAAGGGTTTAAGAGAGTGAGAGGGAGGAAACGACAACTAAAACGCGAGTAAATATCCATCGCTTAATGGGAAGTTGATAGAGGGAGGAAATGAAAGAAAAAAAAATGATTACGACCCCGACAACAGCTGCAGGATACATCCATCAAGTTGGTTGAACTGGGGGAAACTGGAAGACCGGAAAATTCGCCAAAGGCGCCTTTGTTCTATATACAGGCGGGTCCTCAGGTGCAACTTGGTTGAATGCTCGTTTATTGATACAATTAATCAAGGAGGACACATTTTCATGAAATATTCGTGTCTCGGCGGATTCCCAGCTCTGTATAGATCCTGGATGTTTTACTTCGTGGATCATTTGACAAGATTCAGGTTCCTTCGGTGATCGCGCACATTTATTGCACCTAGATTGGTCTTATAGAGAAGCTCGCGTGAAACGGCGCTCCGGTCTCATTAATTAATTAATTGGGTCTCATTATAGGACTTTCATTGATATTATTATTATTTTTCGTTAATACTAACAGCTAAGTGCAACAATGCGCCATCTTGGTTCGTGGCCGTGTAGAAAACGATTATAAAAATAAATTGAATTAATGCAGGTGCAACTGCATCTACGGTTACAGGGTGAAGTAATATGACTTTATGGATAGTCACGAATAAATTATGTATCGGCATGTAGGTACGTTGTACAAGGGTTATCAACTTCTATCGGCTGCAATCTGGATCACGTTACCCGTTAGGTGTATAAAACGAGGAATGCAGTTGCAATGCAGTATCAAATATAACGACGGTGCAATACTAAAAGCACGTGGGTTACGATTACAAAAGATAGGCATTCCACTGGAACATTTTCAAGCATCAGAAATCCAACCACCCACAGAATCCTCTGCCTAATTTCTCTCGTGCTATAGAAAAAAATGTCTGCACAATAAAATGAGAATTGAAGTTGCAATGCGGTATCTAATATAAGGACGTTAAAGTACTAAAACCACGTGGACTATGGTTACAAAAGATAGACATCCCACTAGGAAATTAAAGCATCAATTATTCAACACCCACAAAGCTTGCCCTATAGAAAAAATCTGCACTTTCTCCCCAAAAAAAAGGCTCGAAGTACCGTAGTCTTACATTGGTTTTATTAATTTATCACCCGGTGAATCAAGTTTTTTTTCAAAATTAATGATCAATACCAGGACAAACAACCAATATCCAAAACTTCGATCAAGCAATCGCCCCAAAGTCTTTGATTAATACAGGAAGTCTGAGGCAGCTGTCGCATGTGAAAATTACGTGCACGCTGCGTAATGCTCAAGGCTCACCATTAATTACACGTCATTATAAATCATATACATATGCGAGAGCACCGTAAAATCTTACCTGACATAATTGATTGATCGATCGATCAATCACCGAGGAGATTCCCTTAGATTTGATTCTTGCAGATATTGATCCAAAGTTATTTACGCGCCGCCGAAAACTTATTAACAACAGTGGGATATAAATTTGTAAATTTCAACGCTCCGAAATATCTTTTCTCACGTTAAAAATTTAAATACTTGTATTTATGATGTGCTAAAATCGATGTTGATTCTAAAGCAATGCAAATACCTCGCATTAGCCCCTGTCTGAGCTTTTTACCATAAATACACGTAGTACTCGCCGAAATGGACATTAACGATAATGTAACGGAGAGGACAGTAATGAATTTCGTGTAGAACGTAAATAGACTATCGCTATTAATAACGTATCGCCAAATATCGATTATCTCTTAAAATATGACACGGCAACCACAATAATTCCGACTACCTATATTATCCTAATATACATACATATATATATATATATTGTTACGTATTTTCTTAACTCGATACCGATAACATGAATCCGACAGCTACTTACCCTATATTGTAGCGTGTGGAAGGCAGAGAGGAGCAAGCAAACAAATCGCAATCGGTTAGAAAATCGAAATCCCTTCACCAATTAATAAATTGCGAATTCTCACCGGAGCTGGTTCAGCTAGTCCTTGGAGGTCGAGAACTGTATTCCATATTACACTCGGGGAGCCACAAGGATCACTGTACAGTACTGGACGTCGTGAAAAAAAAAGCGCAAAAAATCCATAGGATTTATTTAATGCCGCGAGAGCGAGTGCGAGAACTACACGAATGAGTATTCGAATTTTCCATACCCTACATGCAACAGTCGAGCCAACTCGAGGCGCCTCGTGGGTGTCCCAAGACAGACCGCTTTGACAATATCCAAAATAGCCAATTTCGCGAACAAATAATTCGGATTGATCGAAATTCCCTTCCTCGAGTCGTCCCTTTAAATTACATTGAGAGCGTCATTTAATAAATCGGTAATGTAACAAATCAGAAGGTCACGAGCGCTTCCCCAGGTCATAGGGCAAAAGCAGGGCCGAATACACTCGACCCGGGCCTAGGGGGTTCCTCCTCCAGTGCCCATAACCGTATTCAACTCTATCGCCGCCCATTCTCTAGCCCATTGCCTCTCTCCAGCGAGGAGCCGGTATTGCACCCGGACTTCTGCAGGTCCGTGAAGACGCCCCATCGAAACGATAGCTGAAGTTGCTTGCGAACGTGAATTAAAAAATCACCTCACAATATACATATACAAGGCACTTTGAAAAGACACGAGCAACCACATTGTACACGGGGTGAGAAGTCTTCGTATGGATTAGGTGCACTATTCTTAGATTACCCGCACACCTACAGGCAAGGTGTTCTTGATATTGTATTATAAACATGTCAACGTACTGATCCACGCAACAGTTTTCTATGGCCTTTAAGTATGGGTAATCTGATTGAAGAATAGCGCACCTAATACATACGAAGGGTCCTATCAGATTCGACGTCTAGGATTACTCATCCTGTATATACACATATATATACACATATATATTGTATAAGCGCACAAGATTAATTCGGGACTATTGAACCACCGTAATTGTAAGATGATTCTGTCCATTTGATTTCTATTAATTTCCACGACAAAACCGCATTCAGGTGGTTCAATAATCCCGAATAACTTTCTACAGGCGAATCTACTCAGGCTAGGTGTACAACTGTTGGTCACATTAGCATCGTACGTGGTCATCAAATTGATCCATTTGTAGCCCTATTAATTATTGATAAATGAGTTCAATGGCAAGTAATGGGGACAAAGCTGTTATCAGCAGAAATGAATTATCAAGAATTGAAGTATCAAGAAATTTCGTTTAAGATTTACTTCAGGGATACTTTAACAGATACTTTCGTAATTGACCAACTTTATCTGGTAATAGTACCAGAGATGAGTATAAGCTTTTACGACTGTGACGAAAAGTGATACAATGGCTACGAACGTTTCGTATGGCCAAAATAAACAGCGAAAATATTTCAACTCAAATATAAAATTATTGTACTACTGGAAATCTGTACAGCTTAGTTCAAATAAAAAGAGAAAACAACCACTATGCGGATATTGTTAACAGAGATAAGGAGGCATCGTTAACGAAGCCTGAAGAAGGTTGGCTTTCTAAGGTTGTACGATGAGCAGGATGGGATGTGACGCGGCAGAATTCGAAGTCGCAAGACAGCACCGTGAGGAAAGCACGAAAATCTTGGGTTGACATTGCTGGAGTGTAAAATCTCGTTGACGTCTCCCCCTCCCACCCTCCGGCAGAAGGCAGCAATATGCGAATTTTATGAGATCGTGACACCTTCTTTCCAGCTCTACAGTCACTCTGATTATAAATTAAGTCTATGAAATTTTCATGGACGGCAGAGCCGGGTCCGCGCATGCGCATATACAGATTTCGTTGAATTGCACGCGAAAAGAATTGAAACGGACTTGGGATGAAATAATCGAAAAAAAATTCAGGGTCAAGTTGGAGTACCATGCGGTAACGAGGCTACTTTAGAAAGTTTCTAAAAAGTCTCTTTTCGCCGGTAACTCGTATCATGCATATCGGCGAATTACTTTTGTAAGCGACTTCCTGTTGATCTTGTACCAACACTTTTTGGAATTTCCTCACGAGGCTTCTTAAAGAAATTCTAAAGACGATTTAAAAAAAAAATCGCAACTCGACAAAATGCACACAACACATACCGATTGGGTCGTCGCTATAGTCGTTCGATAAAACTTAATTTGCCACGTGCCATGCATATTCGGTACACGCAATAAATTTAACAGATTGCGGTTACATTAGAAATGTAAAGGTGTGAAATAATTATTAAATCGCGTATCGTCTTCGAGTAATCGAAATTATAATAAACAATTAAATCACGACCATAAAATTCAATAACACAAAAGAAAAAGAGTCTCGATTAAAAATATCCAATGAGACTTCGGCGCAAACAATTATTTCTCGATCCAGCGTTACTAATGAATCCCGTGCTGTTAATATAAAGGGGCTGGAGGGGAGAGGGGGATCACAAATCAAGAATACACATCACTGCTGAAATAATAAAAAAAAAGCCGACAAAAATCCCAAGTGGATGATTATAAAGCAAACACCATTTATTACACGTGTAATTAAGAAAAAAAAACCTAAAATAAAATTCCACGAAGGATATAACAAATTACCATACGTATGTAAGTGTATATAAATACACATAATTTCTCTTCCCTTCGCAACACACATATACCGCCCATTTAAATTGCAGTTCCTCCAGGTCTAACCACAGTACGTACCTACAACGTTGTAGACTACGAAAGCTACAGGAAACGTTAAGCTGCACCACGAGTGTCCACGCGAGACAGACGACAAGGTATTATCATAAAGCACACAAGCGATTTGCATATTACGTCAAGCCGGTCCCAGTAGCAAAAGTTAGAATCAAAGTGAAACCTCTAGAGTTATAATACGAGTTCTAAAATTCGTCGCTTTACATACGATGCTACTCGAGAGTATGTATACGATGTATACGGCATTGTCGCCAACCGACTAGAATCAAGGAAATTAATCAGTTTTACACGAATTTCAACCGCTTGAGTATTTCAAGCAGTTATGGCCGTTAACGATCATCGATCTGTTTAAACAGACCGCATGGACGCGCGCGGTCGGCTCTCGCGGTCAATTCGTTTCACCGCAAAGAGAATCTGACGTTGGTATTATTTTGAAAGCGTTGTACCGCACATGTCATTTCGATGGGATCATCGCAGATATCATTGTGGAGGCTGGACGACGAGGTGACGAAATTGTGGGAAAATTCAAAATCGAAATAGCCCTTTTGGTATGCGCTGGACGTTACCTATAAGAAGGAACTGTCTGGTCTCTTTGAAGGTTCGCGTTAACGTCAAATACAACACTAGAATAAAAGAAGCCGTTAAAAAAACAACAATTGGGTCTTACGGTACCGTTCAGCTGATTTTAGGAACGCCGGTGGGACGAAATAAAATTTTTTTAATGCGGACTGTACTCATTTTAATTAATTGCTCTATCGGTATAACCTAGCAAATGATTTTACGATTAAACCTATTCTATATGTCCTGAACGAATCTGCTACAGATGTATCTGTATATATCTTGAATCTTAAGCATGATAAATTTTTGGTCCACTGCCCAAATTTCCCAATGAAAATAAACAATGGGGCAGGATACGTGGTGGAGTAAAATTCCTCGTTTTCGCGACATTCACCTTTTAGTACACCGTGTATAACAACAGCAGCTGTTGGTTTAATTGAGACTACATGGTTACTTCAAAGTATGAGTTATACAGTCAATAAGAGTAGCAGTAATCAGTGAGAATTTTAAATAAAATGAAAAATTAGAAAAATTAAAAAAGAAAGTGATAACCATAAATTATACGCTTGATAGAAGGTCGCGCACAAGTTTAGCGGTCAAAGGTTGTCGAGAGGTTGAACGGTCCGCGAGGGGCGCTTGGGAGGTTGCAACTGAAAGCCCTTGAGACATTGAAGGGGTCGTTACGTAAATCATTAAGGTAGCGATATACATATACCTATATCCAATGAGACTCAGACTTGCGCGAAGTCTCCGAGAAACTTGTATCCATTTGTGGTACGGAACGTCGAGAGATGAGTTTGAGCCACGAGATGATTGTGACGAAGGAGCTTAAAGTTCTCCAAGCATTTAAGCCCCCGGTGCAATTGACGTAGTCAGTGGAATAATTTTCAACGTGACGACTATAATCATCAGTCAGCTACTTACCTAACCCAATCTGGTGTACACAAACACACACACACACAAACTCCGTCTAGTTTTCTGGTTATGAAATGGAAACTAAATTCATCCACGTTATCAATAACACGATGAATGGTATATATAGAGCAAGAGAGAGACAGAGCTGGTTATATAACTCGAGCAGAAATTTCGGATTTATTTATCGGTATAAAATCCCATTAAATACATTCATTGCTGTTATTCCAATGAGATGTTATTTTTATTATTTCAAGCACATCTTGTCAGTGCGCTCTGAGTAGAAATCGATTTTTACTATCTGACGATGTATATAGGTATACTGTGTGTACGCGGGTACGTTACCATACAAGCGAGGAACTCGTGCTTCGGAATGCTCCGTTGGATTTTACATGTCTCGTTGGAATGCGCCTGCGAATTTGCGCAGGTGAATCGACGACGATGCGCGACGAGAAGGATTTGCACGATTTGCAAGATTTATGCGCATCTCGTCATAATATAGGATTCGCGGCTGTAGGAGGTAGGTGTTGCGTTATGGAGAGGGCAATGCACTTATAGCCTCGTAGAACGCGTGCACGTCAACGTCAGGGCCGTATAACGCGACGGGGGATGCCCTTCGAGTAAAGTATATATATTTCAATGGAGAGTAAGGCCCGATGTCGGATTATACGACACAATGACCGGGAAGATAATACGAAAGCTGCGGCTAGAGCCGCTGTGGCAACGCAAAGCGATACAGATAGGAGTGGTAATCTAGTTTATCGGGCAGAGAAGTGCATAAGATTATGCTAATACCGGAGGCTAAGCCGCGCTGAATAAACGACGTTACGCGTTATGACCTTCCACTTTTAACCGCGTTGAACCTTGGCACTTGTAAGGACACGAGAGATTTACAAATTTGAATAAAGATTACGATGTTTAGCGAAACGACACGAGTGGAAATTAGATTAATCAATAGATAACAATTTTTTCATGACATTCTCAGGACATACCCGAGACATGTAAAGTGCGTACACGTACGAGGCTGAGATGCGTAAAGGGACCAAGCGAGAAGGGGATGCCGAAATAAATATTTCTAACCCCTCTGTATCCCCGAAATTTCAACGTGACGCCGAATCCTTTCTCTCCCTCCCTTTTTTTTTATCTTTTATCACAGAATTTCGGACGCTTCGGAGCATGATATCGAAGATTGATTCGCGCGCACGTGGCAAGACCATAGAACCATCCCGGCGCCTTGTACGTGAAACGTTTACTCTTACGTGCAAATTGCGAAGGCACGTGCGTCGAGCAAAGTCCCAGGCGCCATATACCATATTTTCATATAAGGAAGGAACAAAAGTTGAACGTGTTCTCTATGCGGACTTTAGATAGGAAAAGTGCAAAGGTACGAGTAACATAGCCACGAAGATAGATAATAGAATAGTGCAAGTTTACACAGAAACTCTCTCCCTCTCTCTCTCTCTCTAGGTGCATCCTGCATTCGCGAATCGAAATTCTTATCAAAGAATACCAGAACGTGTCTCGCGAGGATTTCCTGGGAAAAGTTTACGTAGACGTCCGAGCGACCGCGCCTGAAAACAGACGCTGGTATTCCCGTGCACCTTTATCCGGCAAGAATACGAGCGAATGAATAAACTAGAAGATACAGCGCATGCTTTCCCATAAAGAAAGCTGTCGTATAGCCAATGCACGTGTCGCTCGTTGGAAACGCGATGCGCATCGACGTATTCAGCTCAAACTGCATTCCGAGTGAATGGGATGGAAAAGACGATATAGGTGAAAGTACGGACAATGCCGACAGAAGCCTGATGGTTAGTGACAAACTATAGTGCGTGTATACGTATAGTCAGATACAAAGAAAAACTTACTGTACAATACAGTGCAGACACAACATGCTCCGTATAAGTTATTCAGTCATTTCATAAGATATATCGAACGAAGAAAATCGATCGCTCATGGAAAAGTGAGTATCCGTAGTGACGCTTGACACGTGTCAAAATGCACGTAACTGAGTAATTTCGATCGAGGTACTTTGGCACGTCTGATGAGAAAGCGTCGTGTGCGGGAGGGTGAAAAAAAATAAAAGAAATAAATGATGACCTCGCGCTAGAGGCAGCCGAGAGCATGCGTCTGCGAGCCACTCGTGCGTTACGAGAGAACCGGTAAGGGGAGAAGTCAAGGCTTCTCGTCTCCTGGTTACATAGGTTAGGTGTACCTTCCATGAGCTAGGTACTTGAATTAATGACCTCCCGGAGACAATCGACGCTACGTTACGCGACGTACAACCTTTCGAACTGCTACATAGAGATATACATATACAGTGTGCTCGATACTTGCGAAGCTACCACTTGTGACAATATATAAATATAGCTTTCTTATCTGACTGATGAAAGAAGCTAAACCGATGCGCTATTTCATCTTTTCATGGGATAACTGGGACAGATAGCTCGGATACGTTACCATCCGTCTGACGTGTCTTGGCGAGAAAATAATTAGAGGCGAGATAATTGCATCGAAAAAAATCGTTTTTTTTTTCCAAGAGAGAGAGAGAGAGAGAGAACGAATCTACAGAGTGGCGCTACGAGTGAGATGGAAGCATTCTCGGTAAGAAGCACACTTCTTACACGGTTCGTTTGAGCAGCAGTGTGCTGTCTGACTGTGCTATCCTAGAGTGGCTATTCGAGGACTACGTGTCTGTCGGTAGAGGGTTGGGTAGATCGTAAGATAAGAAAGGGTGAATTTTCAAGAGCGTAAAGGGTAACGGACTATGCTAAGACAGCCAACCCTAAGACAACCCAGGGGTTGTAACACCTGGAGAAAGTTCAAAGTTTTTAGTGGAACTACCAAGCGGCAGGACACGTGCATGATCCCATAGGACATTAATAGTACGTATTCCTAGGCTATGGATCGCTGAGTAGAATCGAATGGTCTGCCGTCTGGATGAAAATCGAAATTTATAGTCGCGTCGTGACGCTCTCGCCTCGGCGCCCGTGGAATTCAAAGATAGCTGCTACGGCTGCAGGGAAATCGGAAAGGGGGTGGAAATCCGTATACGAGTGGTTCAGAGGGGATCGCCATGTGTACTATATAAGGGGGATGCACTATAGCAGAGCAGCGGACATAGGGGGAGCGTAGCGACGAGTTCGAATAAAAATAGCGTTTTTGCTGGACGTATCTCGCATATGTGGAGCCCCGGTAAGAAGTTCGGAGAAGAGGATTTGAGAAAGTAAATGGTATAGAGAATCCAGAAACAGAATAAACGATTTTTTACTGAATGCACGAAAAGAGAATTTACTCTGTCCTAATGAAAAGAAAACCTACGGATATTTTTCTTTTAAAATTTTTATTAACAACGAGGAAATACTTCAACGTACTACCTATACGTAACACCCCCATGGTACATCTATAGTCGGTTAGCAAGTTTTCAATGTGTCTTTCTGAAAGTTCGCAAACAATACAATTTTTATCGAATCACAGACGGCTCTTTATAGAATCACGGAAACATGCCAAAGCGGAACAATGCAAAACCACGAACATGCATACTTAGTAACAAAAATTGTATAAAGTGCCACGTATCCTTTGGTAGTCTTCATTGTTTTCCAACTGTCAAAAAAAAAAACATGAAACACGTGGTTCGTACATACACGTATTCGCAAGAAAGCTACAAGGAGACAATCGTATCATCACGTAAGCAGCGTCGCGACGCCAGGGAAAGATTCCATTACAGATAAGAAATAATACAGCCACTAACAGCATAGACAATGGTAATAATGCTCGATCCACAGTCTCCGCCAAGGGAGCTCATCCTTCCGGTAACATTCTCTATACGTACTTACCATACACTCATATGTGAAACAGTCAAAGCACAATGAACAATACTCACGTGCTCTTGGGGTTTCACGTGTGGAATAATGGGAATCCGGAAACGACATGTAGGCGCATCGACTCCACATCCCGTCAGTCCGAATGCAACGTAACACGTGTAACGCATACAGTACGTGCGTTAGACATGACGTACAAGATTAACACGGCCACAGTCAGGCCCACCCGAAAAGAAAGTAATTTCTCATCAGGCGCCGGACTTTCTCGCGCAAATCAAAATGCATTAATTCAACGAGCAGCTACCGGAGTCTTAATCCGTAACGCATCAAGAATTCAAACACATACCAGTCGTGACCTTTGAACTCCGAATTTTTCACATTCTCTCCGAAAACTCCACCAATTCATCATTCGCTACACCTTTACGTGCACGTTACAAAAATTTTCTCAATGCACTTGATCGGTGCATTGCCAATCAATAGACACGGATGCAGTCTGCCTGCAAAAAAATGGGCGACTGATGAATTGAGCAGGAAAGTGTGGAGAAGATGCTAAAAAGATTTTTAAAAAACAAGAAACTTAACGCGATCGTAATCAATACTGCATATACAGTATACAGTAGTTACTCGTTCGAAGTGTTTCGATAAATACTCATAGTATGTCGCGTGGTGCTATTCAAGCTGAAATTTAATGACGCCTATCTCTGACACATGTCCCATTTCGTTAAATGGGACGATACCCTCTACCACGCGACACACAACGAAGCTGGCAAAGCACGCGTTCCGTGCACGAGGAGTTCGTGCATCGACCGAGTGCGAAATGTCACGGGGCCCGAACACGAGTGAATTAAATAGAGAGCAGCGAGAGTCTCTGCACTGAAGACGACGAAAGTGAGAGGAATAAAGCGGAAGAGGCTCTTCCTGACTTGTCCGCCGGAGAAAGGTTATAAGCGCCTCGTAAAAGCCTATACGAGAACGATCGTCACGGTGGCTTTTATTCTCGCTGTTATAAAGCTAATTTACGAGGCCGAGAGTTGTTCGAATTCCCATACACGAATGTATACAGATAGATTATATGTATATCTATACCGTGTACGAGAGTTACGCGTTATTCATGCCGAAGTTTGAACGCGGATTCGCATTTGAGAAACGTTCGAGAATGCGTAAGCATGGTGAAGAAACACGCGTACAGGAAGTCAGTATGATCATTTTTTTTTTTTTGTAGAGAAGGTTGTGGCTGGCTTTCCAAAGTCCCTTAAACCATGCACATCCCTTGGAAATGTCCGCTTTATCTGATTCATGTATGTGTATATACGTGTATGCTGTATGGGAAAAGAAAATGCCGGCTAAATCGCGCATCATCCATTTTTCCACGGGAGTAATACATACACATCGATCATCCCGAAATAGCCGGCCCTTATCCCCGAGTGACCAGAAGCCAAAGACGATAGATACGTCGTTAAGATAAACCGTTCAATTTCGAAAAAGGAAACTCCCGAGAGTGGAACTCGTTCGTCAAGGGTGATCCTGTTGAGAAAGCCACTGCGCGAATCAAGAGGGTTGAATGAGAAGAGGGAACGATCCAAAGAAACAGGAAGTCAAGCGACGATAGGGAATGACTGAAAATAAATATATTGGAAGGAACCCTGAAAATGTCGACCACCAATGTAAGAAGGAATTGACGTGGAGATGAAAAAAGCAAAAAAATGAAAATGATAAGGGAAAAAAAAAGAAAAAGAAACAACTCAAAGAAATTATGAAATATCTCAAACGTTTCGACGTCGGAAGTCGAGCGTAAAAATGAAATTCTTTACACTTCACAGGACAGTCAGTCACAAGAAAAGTATCAGTGGCAGGCTGCCTTTCCCAGTTTATCTTCATTCCCTCAACCTTCTATTTCATTTCAGTATTTCTCTCAAAATTATCTCGAATTTCCCCTTAGATCCCTGAAATTGATGCGAGACGTCGAGATGCGCAGCATCCGTACTGATCAAACCCACGATAATAAGAAAACTAATTAAAAAAAAATACATCGACTTGGAATTTCCAAAAAACATCCATTTCGAGTTACAAATAAAAGCCAAGACGTTTCCACTCTTCCTCTTTAAATATTTTTCCTCGATTTGTACAGATTGATAATAAATACCGTATACGTGCGAATTACGAATTCAATATAGGCGAAACCGTATCGCTATATCTCGCCAGGCACTATATATCGATTTGACGGACGATCGAAAATAAAAAATAAAAATAGGACACGGAAGCTTGATAGAAGAAGGAACCAATGAGAAATCCTCTGGCCGAGAGAATAAATGTGAATCGACTGTGACACTCCAGGGAACATCGGATAATTCAGATTTTCGCTTTGAAAAAAGTAATCTATCTCGACCGCGTGGTTCGCCGAGAGATTTGTGAGTAAAATTACAGGATAGCATCGATGAAATCGATGAATCGATGATCTCTGCGCTTTCCAGTGAGATTCTATCAAGGCGATATCTCGGATCAATTTCCCACGCTCGCCATGATACCCACACCACTATAGGCGCCGATTACAAGGAAACCGATTAAGCCGATTAAGTGACCCGCAAGCATCCATTTCACCAAATGGATTCTACCTCGAGATAAATCTCCGAATAAAAAGAAATTCACTCCTGATATCGCTATGTGAAATATCCGCATAAAGAGCTCCTTAAATTCTTCGAGTCTTTGCCCGTACACATTACAATCGGCTACTTCTATCCCGTGCAGCACATGGCCCCTTAACCAGACAAACGCCCCAGTGTCCTACTGTACGTACTCTCACGATACATTGGTGTAATTATTTTATCACGACCTACGTAAAGAAAAAAAAGTCACGATAGTCACACGTGTCGTACGATACGTGTAAACCCCTTTAAATTCTTTTTCGCCAGAGGAATAAATCGCACAAGAGCCTCTTTAAAAGAGGCTGCTTTACATCATCTCAGCTGCATACTTATAAGACGATTCTATTCCCTCAGGCATTTCACGTGCAGTATATTTAAAAAAAGAAAAATACCCATGGAGAGGTCTTCGCCTTTACAGCTGACCTTATGACAACGACTAGCAATGCAATAATTACAAGTCAAGGTCTATAAATTTAATGTCAGGTACAGTCCCATCCTACCAAACAGTACAGTCAGCTACGTCCAGATACAGTTTCACTTTCGAATCACTCAACGGCAAAAAATCCGAAGGTTATCATATACCAGAATGAATCGTTCCGTCAACTCGAAATACGTCAAGTCACTTGACGTCGTCCAAAGACCATTTAACCCAAAGTGATTCCCCAGGAAGGCTCTGTAATAATTTCCATGAAACTTCGAGAAACATTTGCAACGCCAGTTTCCACGCTCGACTCTCAATCGCCGGCGACTCTGTCGCGTCGATGTATATAAGCCACTAGGTTGACGCCATTAGTATGCAGAGCGACGTCAAAGCGTTCCGATAACCGAGTAAATCGTCATTCGTCGCACGAACAGCCGATCTCGCCGATCCGCCCACGAGTACTTATATCCAGATTCTAATACATAGTACAAGCTAAAAATCCATAGACGTACTGTAGCGACAAATAGAAAAACCCATCGCGATCGCATCGGACACGAGAATAAAATAAGGTCAATGGTACATACCGCGCGATAAATCATCGCACATAAATACATATTAAATAATAAAAGTATCGATTATAAATAAAATCGACACACGATACGAAAACAGTATCTAACCGGAGGAAAGTAAATACGTAAAAGCAGCAAGCAAAAACAGCACTAGCCACAAGTAAAAACTAACGGTACGTTGTTTGGTCTCTACAGTGGTTCGACCCTGCCCATAATCAGACACCTGTTTCCGTTTGCCTTGACCGGCATTCGCACCTCGTCCGACACGACAAAGACGTACAGTCCGTATGTACAATACGCAAGGGAGTGCAGGACAGCACGATCATCCCAAAAAAAATAAACTTTCCAACTGTTGTGTTCATCGTACAAACATAAATCTCAAAAGGGAACAAGCTAGACTCACGGAGTGAGAGTGAACCTGCTGTAACGGAACGAGAGATACGGGTACATGGAAGCTGTAAATAAAAGTATCGATCAATCTCGAAGTATTAGAGATCCATAGGACCTCTCGTGTCGCAGCACGCAACACCAAAGTCTGAAGAGCTACGTGCTCTTTCGATATTCTCAATACTAGTTGTACTGGTATCGGCTGATAATACACAGGCACCGATAGTATTTTATAGTACAGTAGGATCCACGCATAGAACATTCCAAGACTTCCAGATTATTATGAATTAATAACCGAATACGCTGTTCCGCGTTTACCTTAACTCGCGGTCTTTTATACGGCAAGGACTGTTGGTATTATAAATTTCAGCACCATCACCATATAACTCACCACATATGGTTTACTTTGGCTGGAAAATATTGATGAACAAAAAAGTGAAAAAAACAAGGATGAATAAGGCTGGGATAAGGCACAGAGACTCGCGGTTAACTCGTACCCGTTTTACGTAGTGTCCAATATAACAGGAAAGACGCAGAAGAAAATCGAGCGAAAAGGTAGAGAGGGATAAGCGAGGTAGAAGGAGAAAAAATGTTGGGCAATTTTCATTCGCGATGGCTTAATTAAACCCGTAAGATCAAAGGGTATCGTTGGGCTACTCTCACTCTCTTTCTCTCTTCTTCTCTCTTAAAACTTATTGCCATCTTACGCTGTAAGAACCTTTGAGCTGCTCTTATAGTATCTTTGCCGTTGATTCTGAGCGCGATGGACTTTGAGAGCAGCGCGTTGAATTCGTTTCGCTCTCGAGGCCTAAGACTTCCATTTTGCGATCGTCGCGCGAAGAGAAGAGACGCTTGTTACAATGAAGGAACGAAAAAGCTGCTGAAAGATGGTTGCTCGTCGTCTTTGTTTTCTTTCTCGTTCAACTACGCCCGCTCCTCGTGTCTTCGTCTTTACTCGATTTCAAGGGAAGGGAGACGCCAAAGGCTGTTCGTTTAAGTCGTTCGACGGAGCCTATTGTAGGATTACAAGTGACGATTGTGAGTACACGAGCTCACTGTAAAACCATGCGCAGCTGTACGAAGGAGAGAGAGCTGTTGGTAGAGAAAAAAGACCGATTGAAGGGGTTTTACGAAATTTCAAATTTCGAAAATATGCAAAAAAAATACCAGCCGTGGATGCCAATTTAGATTCATGCGTGAAAAAGAAGAGAAAAAAAATATTACGAAGCATTAATCAAAGTACAAAGAATTTCACTCTGACGGAAGAATTGCTCAAAGAGACTGATATGCCATTGTCCGAGTAAATAATCGGCCGTAAAAAAAGGAGGGAGGGGGCGAGAGCCTGAAAGAGGAGAAGCCAAAGGAGAGTGAAATACGAAAGTATGGAAAGTGTTGGCTTATCGCGCGAAGGGAGTAGACGAACGTTAACGTTATCTGAAGCCCGAACGATTGAGGGTGAACGGGTAGAGGGGGAGGACAGAAGCTTCGTATCAGCAGCGGCAACCCTTTGTTCCACGATCAAACCCTGTCCGATGGATACCCTCGATTTCCCAGGTCTGAGGCCCGAATCGTACCTTTATACATAAATATATACATATATACACCAACATACACAGAGAGCCATACCCAAAAACACACAAATACCAACGCGGGCCTACGCAGAGGGTGCCGTACAAAGGATACGAAGGCAAATTAATGACTTAAAAGCAGAAAATGTATGAAACAATGATTACAATTAATCTAAATTCATTAAGCGTCAAATCGAATTCATTTTACAAGGGTGGACTTCCGTGCAGATTTCTTTGTAACAGGATGCTTTTCTTTTTCAAGGAAATCAGGTAGCTCCTACGAGCCCGGTTAGCAGCGTATACCAAAAGCATCGTTAGCATCAGTCTTTGGCAAAACTGAGAATGAGCCAGGGTTGTGCCCTTAGACGAGGAACGAGGGACCTTGGGCCCTAATGAGATTCCGTTCAAAATTTCCCGCTTCGTGATTGAGCAGGGGTTGGTACCTGCCGTTAATGAATTTTCGAAATACACACAATGCTCTAAGAAAGCACTTTGGTGTCGAGGGGGGATACATACAGACGTGCTATATATACCGTGTAGATTCGTGTACGGGTAATACGAGAGGGGAGGTTGGAGGAGAGAGGGTTCTGTCGATTTCCGGAGTAGGCTGTGTCCTTAGCGCAAACTAACTACTAGACACATCTCATTAACCCACATCAGCGTTTGGATAGCAATTAGCATATCTCTAACCAAGGCTACCTTACATAGTCTACTGTCGGTATCCGTATCTGCTACACGTCTCCGCAACGTGTAACCTGTACGGCGCAGCGTATACGTTACGGCAGAGTACGCGACATGATACGTAAACCGACATACCGGTGGTAAGGAAACACGGTATTGACATGTGGAGCCTGTATACTATGTATAGACCTATCGACATGTGCATAATTGCTTTACTGCATGGCTGATCTAATTCAAATTGCATCGTAATCGATTTCGTACTTGACATAGGAGAGGGGGTGGCTGGGGTCGAAGGGTCATTTGGACAAAAGTCCCACCGACTATTTCAAGTATGTGCACCGAGGATTTACGTAAAACGCGCAAAAAAAAATTGATGCCACACTTCATATACACAATGCATTTTCAAACGTTTAGCTCGCCGATAACCCAAAGGCACGTTCGATATATGTAAACTGAATTTAATTATAATTCAGAGCGTACAGTCCATTGACTATTTCTCAAATAACTTTTACGCTTGATATCGGGGAACGCTTAAATTTACATTTACCCGAAAGCGAATTGAATCGAGCGATGTTTATTGGCCATTAGCTACT
>JARQTI010000399.1:925273-1072548 GCA_030142655.1 Trachelus tabidus | reverse complement strand
GAGAGAGAGAGAGAGAGAGAGAGAGAGAGAGAGAGAGAGAGAGAGAGAGAGAGAGAGAGAGAGAGAGAGAGCAAGAGCGAGGGAGAAGAAGGGCTTCGAACGTGCACACGATGCATTTCCGCCTGTCCCAGAGGATGTTAAACTCGAACGTCGACGTTGCATATAACCGAGAAAATATCCAGTGCGATGCCACCCGCTATCCATTTTCATTCAGGCTAACGGATATACTCGGTAATAAACTTTATGCCGCTCGAGCAATTCATAATTTAGCGACCAAGGGCATCCGACGTGGCCCACTAGCGAGAAATTTTCCGACCAGCTAAACCAACCAGGTTTTAAGTCGTGGAAAAGCGCTGCGTAGAGTAACGGCGATGCAGTGCCGGCACAATAAGAGAAACAATAGGGGTTCGTCAAAGAAAATCCAGTATAAAAATGAGAATAGAAAAATTTTTTCATGACTGCAGCCCTGAACGAAGGCTAAAAATAAACTTAGCAGCGAGAAACTCCTACTGGTAAGTATAGTCAGGTCGAGTGGGCTCTCACGGACTTTCCATAGAGGTCGAGGTCAATTAATCCCGTAATCACGGAAGCTAGCCAATCTATCGCCATAATTCATGAGTTCCGGTTCGTCCTTTTCTTTTTCTATTGCGATACAAAAAAAATTCCTACTTCCGATCGATTCCCATCCGTCCTGGTCTTTGTCGAGGAAATTTTACTTTTTCCACCGGTATATCTGCATTGCACGTCCTCGACTACGTACACGCTATCCCTTCTCTCCCCGCACGTGTTACTATGTGAACGGTGAGCTGGCACAGAAATACAAGCCCCGATACACATTCGCCTCATACACGTAACAGTTTGCCATAGCGTGTGGACCATTGCCAAAGGGTCTTCCCTCCAGGTCTGCGCACTGGGGTACCGGCGCTAACAATATACCCAAGCAATCCTGTAGAGCAAGTTCGGTGGCTGAATGCCTGTCTCGTCGGTAAAGTGCAAACACCGCAGATAGGCAGCGACTGGAGCCGTTATGCGAATACGAGAATCGAAAATCGAATTCCTGACCCGTAGATTCGTCTATGCCCGGACGTACCATTTCGACGATATTAGCAAACGAGTACCGGATACTAAATATTACGTGAAAAGCAGATAATTTTCTTTTTCATTATTACTGGGAGATGCGCAACCGCCTGTGCATTATAGATACGAGTCAGCAGAGCGTAGATGCACGTACGAGATACGTTTCGAAGCAAAAATGGAGCACCGATGGTACCATGCCATTTAGAGAACGGTTACCAATGAAAAATTATTATTTAAAAATATCTGATAAACACAAATTTCAATTCCCTTTAAAATCCCTGCATTTCATTTCAACCGCATATCACGATTCCACGTTTCTATATTGCGACACGAACCGTATACATATAGCTTGCCTAAGACTTTCGCCATGACCGACAGCTTCCCGTGCGATTATCCGTGAGGATAGTCCAAGCATATATAATATATACATATATACACGCAGTGAACGTCGAACCGAAGTAGGAAACAGACAAGAATCAAGAGACGAGCTACTACAAAATTTCTTACAATTTGCAAGCGAAAAATTAGATCGTTGCGTATACCCGCCTTAAGCTTTCCCAAGGTCCAGATATATAAGAACGGTACTGGAAAAATTGCTCGATTAACGTCAGCGTCGTCGGGACGCCTATAAACAGTCTCTGTTCCGCATCAAAAATATACATGGACGTCCCATACGGTCAGAAGGACAATTAACAGTACCATTCGTAATTCGTTCGTTCCCCATAGAAACGTCCTCGTACTCTTATCACAGCCCCTACGCTTTATCAAGGCTCGAAGAGGTTCGTCCGCATCTCCATAAAGCGACGGCCGCATCCCAGAGACACACTCGTAAAGTCATGCGAGCCCGCTCGTAAACGTTTGATAGTCCTCGCGAGAAAGCGTAACGCATCGCGACGACTGCGTTAACGTGAGCTAACGTACCGCGTTAACATAACTTTCGTCCCCGAATCACTACGTACGCGAAAGCTACTAAATACAGTGACAACGAAAGATAATAAATTGCGTCAAATTAACGCAGCCGCGCAGCTGTCGGGTTTCGACATGACGGAGACAAAGAATCAAGCTTTTGAATCTTTCAACGTATACCTTTCATATATATACCTAACATATGAATATATACAAAGCGTACGTATTTATCACGTATGAAAAATCCGTCTACGTTATCAGCCACGCGCGTCCTAGCCAAGTCATAAATAAAGAAGAACCAGACGCCGAGACGTGTTACCCACAATCCCTTCTATCGACACTGTCCTATATATATCTTTATAACGACATACCTAAGTTACACGTGTATAGATACAGGGTTAAAGTTAAGGGTTACCAGTCGACAGTTTCTCGCACAATGATCCCTTCGACGTGGAGAGGTCGTTGAAAGAAGTGATTCACGATGGTTTGCGTGTTAGAGGAACGAGGACTCTGCAATATGGATTCCCGGGAGAAGTTAGGGGGGACGACGGAAAAAAAGGGGGGAGGGCGGGGGGGGGGGGTAACACCGTACAGAAGGCACACGGAAGGTAGTCGTCGGTGACTTTCGCCTCACGAAAGCTAGTAAATAAACTTCGATGGGAATCGAGTTACTTAATAACCTTGTCGCGCGTAGAGAATCAGACAGGGGTTGTTGACAAGAAGAAAGGTACGGGGAGGATAAGGGGAGAGGGAGGGAGGAGGTGGGGTGGGGTGGATAAGGCTGGCGACTGAATGAAGGTATACACGTACGCGAATGGATGTTATTATATACATGTACACAATGAGAGCCGTCGGCGGCTTAACGACGTGTCCAAGGTGCGCGGAGGTGTAAGTGGGAAATAGGAAAAGAAAATTTTCGTCAATCGGCAAGACGGAGGGTAAAGAGAAATTTCGTCGCTTAGGGTTGTCTCGCGCATGATCGATCGCTCCTATAAGAGTGCCTTCGTGTTCTGGGATGATATAATAAATTGGAAGTCTAGAACAGTCGGGGGATGAGTGTATAGCAGGCAAGGGTGAGACGAGGATGAAGAACGAAAAGGAAGGGAGGAATGAGATAGCATATGGGAGGGGGTGAAAAGGGAAGGGGGATTGCAGAGCAGGATATAGCACGTAGAATACGTATAACGGGCGGTCCGATTTGACGTATCTACGGGATTCGTGTGCGTTACGTAAACGTCGATCACTTTTAGCTGGGCCACCCGCTAGAGAGCAAGTAGCCAACCCCCTGTGCCACGAGAGAGGCGGATACCCCGTGTACGCGTCGTCAGACTTGTAGGTCGCCTATAGGCGAATCCACGACCTGGGAAAACGTTTGGCACACCGCCAATAAGCTCGGCATAATTCATTCTTTTTTCTCGGCCGCGAAATAAAGCCGCTGCATTAAATGACGAATTATCGCTGTGGGCGCGGAATCGCTTAAGAATCTCTGACACGACCCCGGATCGGTAATGTCGAGGTAGTTAGTGTCTCCGAGGAAATTAAGGATTTTAATGTGGCTGATATAATGCGAATACGCATAACCCAGCGAGGCCTAAGGAAAGAAGAATGGTGGACGTTGAGCAAATGTGCGAACGCGTCTCGTCACGTTGGTACGTGTATGTATATGTATATGTGTATATGTATATGGTGTAACGCCGTGACTACGGCATCCATAAACTTTTATTCAAATTCGAATTCTTTTTTACGGCAGCGCTTTTAAAGCGCGAGTAGCTTTAAGAAGCACTGCTGATGTGTTTCCGGATTACGCTTCTCAGTAGATGGACGCCATCTTCTTCTGGTCCCTTTGTCCCTCCTTGCCGCTTTATTCCGAGTGCCACAGGCTTTACAGGAGAGAGTCTTCGCAGTCGCGAAAATGTAAAGCGCAACTTTCCTTATTTACCCTTTCCTGTCCTCACTCTTATCATTCGGATAACCGATTTCTAGTTTAGCGCCAGATCGAAGTAACACGCGAGGCGCATGCGCGTGCCTTGTAAATTACGTCAGAATTTCCCGGACGATTTGACGACGCGCCGCGGTTTATTGGCATTTTGCGAGAGTGAGGATTTCGGCGATATCGAACGAATTAAAATGAACGCTTGATGGACAAGCGAACATATTGACTGACTTTTCGCACGTTATATAATGCCGATAACGACTATGAATGCGTAACGAGAGACAAGGCAACGGTAGCAGACGATAATGATTAGTAGACTTTTATGGCGACGTTTAAAATTCCTTTGTATCGCTTCGCTGGTAACTTTAACAAGAATTATTATATCCCAGTTCCGTATACGTGGTTTAATCGGAAATAGATACTGCTTGTATGTAATTAATCACAGTGGACAGAAATTGCCCAACTGTTGTTAAGCCCAAACGTTTAGTTGAATCGCACAGAGAATTCTTATCAGAAAATTCATCTAAACGTAATCGGATAATGTGAAGAAAAAAATATCGAGATTTCATTTATCCCCGTTTTTATCGAAAACGGCGGATGGGTTTTGCTTGTTACGCATGAAACAGTCTAACTGTGGCAAACGCACATTATTTTCACTCTCCTTTCAATTGCGAATAATGGATTCTCACGAAATTAAAAAGACGAGCTTTTCAAACAGTCACAAGCCCTATATAGCTCTGACAATTTTTATTCCGCAATTCGATACCGATGTATGAACACAATACCCACAGAATGCACGACAAGGCAAATGCGGGATCGAAGCAACGCCGATATTTTTGGTTTAATACACAAAAACCCTTTCTACTGTTAATTGCGTTTATTTTTTAGTAATTTGTATAACATTTAAGGCCATTCAACAATGCAACGGGACACGAGACACGAAATAGGTAAATGGCGCGGTATTCAATTGTATATTTGCAAAATTCCATTGGATCCTCCAATTAAGAAGAAAATCATTTTTAAAACCGAGTGTTTACTAAATCTCTACGATATTGGCTACGTCTCGGACATAGCAACGATGCGGAAGCGGTTGCTAGGGTCATTACGTATTTTACGGAGCACGGAACGTGATGAGTAGCATCGAGCATGCCCCGTTCCGTGCACCATAACGGCTTACGTGAAAAAAGCAATTGCCCCGCCAATATTTTCATATTTTGTTTCGCATACGGTACCGATTCTGTCTACGTTCCGTTAAAATTCCAAATTATTTACTTAGTTTTCACCATGCGTATAATGCTCGAAGTAATTTCCAGTAAATCATGCAATTCACAATGGCAAAGCAAAGGTAAATATTTAAAAGCGTATTAGGTCCGTACGCTCGGAGTAAATGATGCCCAGTCGAAGTCTCGTTTGCGTAATTAGCTGGATGTACGTGTTAATTTATTTTGACTGCTAGCTTAAACGGTTCACTCAATTACACCATCCGGCAGAGTGGGAAAATGTCCGAATTCTATATTTTATAATATTCTATAATATTGCTGTCGACTTCGTTATTTATGACTACCATAGAAAAGACTGGATTTTCATTGTATATGATTTTTTCCTCAACATTATGCTCTAATTATCCTTGGAAATTGAATCTATAGTCGCTCGAGATCACTCAAACTACGTACGCTCACTGAAACTACGTAATCGTTAATTGCTAATTGTTAATAACCACTCGGCGCCTTAGCTCTTAGCTATAAATGCAATACAATACCGCAAATAAAGTCTCCGCTGTACTATTCCGTCTGTGAGTTCGCAATCGATAACTGAACAATTTAACTACAAAGAAGTCATTAATGCCCTCAATCAGATTATAATACAGCGATTTAATAAGTGGGTAGAACGTTATTCCGCAATTCTATTAAAATCATAAAGGCAAAATAAAGTAGTTAAAGGATTACTAAGAGCGTAATGAACAATTTTACATCCTGAGAAAGTGAAATAACTAAACGAGAGGAGTTCAAGGAATTCTCCAAAATTATGAAAACTTCTAGGTTCCACTTTCGAAACGTCATAATCACATGTCTAACAAACCGCGAACTCTTAATGAACACTTGAAATAGTTTCGCAACTGTCAGTTTACATTGTGACTATAAACCACGATGACAATAAGTATTACAGTCCATCCGTAATTCAAATAATTCGTAGCTGTGTCGCAATTTCATAACACACCCAAAGACTACATAAACAATCCGAATCCACGTGGTCCCATATGCCACCGGTTGAACGGGGATCTTAAAGTGTCAAAGAATTTCTATTATCGTCCGGCAGCGACCATAAATAATATAATCAGATGTTTTAGGCCAAAGGTGGAAATGTAAACAAATCCAAGCTAAGAGCACGTGACAAGTAAAATGCCCATTGCACTACGCACGCGTTTGTTTAAACTAGAAGCTTTTCGAATAAAGTCACGTGTATCCTAATAGCTGGATTGACAAAGAAACCTGCTGCAAATGACAGGCTGCAACTTTTTTCTACAAGAGTATTGACTTGAATGTGGCTCGAGCCAGTCGCAAAGGGTGAACGTGCCAGGAGGCCGATAAACTAGCATAGCACTGGGGTTTGTCTGTAGGTTAGAAACAAGCTACATATATTCAGGGGAATCTGACTTACCTCATGAGGACGTGGATGCTGATGGCTGCAATGTCTATGCTCGAACATTCCATTCACTAGATCTACACCGCACACTATAACAAAAACAACAAACGACAATGCAACCGCACTGCATTGCATCTTCAACCGCACTCGAACAGCCATCACTGACGCTCGCACTAGCAATGCATGACACATACTGAGCGCTACCGGCGACAATCCTGACTTATATACTCGCCGCAGTATACTGGAGAGCGCCACTGTTCCATTGGACTGGTCCTGCGTTTAGCCCTGCTGGCTTCTTTTAAAACAGCCCAAGTTATCCTTTTATTTTTCTACTCGTTTCTGCGCGATATCATTGGCGTCTTATTGGCTATGGTACTATAGTGTGACATAACTGTCTCCATCCAAATAATACTCAAGAAGGAGGCTGGATATAATCAGGAGAAATAGAGATGCCGTTTCAAGTATTTTCCAACTGTTTTGAAGATACTATTACCCAGATAGCTTTGCTGCTATTGGATGTCATTCGAAAGAGCTTATAGGCCTACTCAACGAATTTTATTTAGTTTTATGTCTCTCGGGCTTTGTGAAAGCTGTGGAAATCGATATATCTATATAATAATTTATATAAGTTATATATCTATGTATATATGTACATACTACAAAAATACTTAAAATACATGGATTTATTAAATATTAACTGATCACAGACGTCAATCTTGGATCGAGTCGTTGGCTGGCTTTAGCATCAGTGGATTCAATATGGTTTAATACTTATTTTAGTCATCCGTTATTTCAGTTGTTCAATTTACAAAAATTAGAACGAAGTAAAAATAATGTGATAGTATAGAAGGTATTGTCGCAATGACAGTATTTAGATGGTATTCCGGAACATCACTCGGAAGGAATTGCAGTTCAGAAATCTCTAGCGTACGATTGCACAAACTAACTCTGAAAATGGCTTCAAAGCAAATTAATGTTAATTGGAGTACTGTTTGAGTTGAACTAATTTATGAAAGTGGAGTGGCTTGCTTCTATACAATAATGGCATGGATGCAAATGCCAGGTCAATTTGATTGACATTTCGCAGATCGACTTGGTTACTTTACTGCACTGCAGTTAGTATTTGAATATCTCTTGAGATAAGTACTGCACATTTTTATTATTTCTTTATTCATTCTTTTAGTATTTATTGCAATGTTAACGCTACAGATGTTTTACAAGAATAATAGCACTATTCCTTTTCATTAAAAAAATACTGTATTTCATGCAATTTATCCAATAAGAGATGTTTAATGTCATGTTCACTAACATTGCCAAACCAGTAGTCAATGATTTATTTGAGTATTTATACTAGAAAAATTAAATATTTGCAGTAAAAATGATAACAAGCACAAATTACCACGAATTATTTTTATTGTACTTTATTTCAAGTGACATTATGTGTAACCTATTTGCATAGAAATTGAATAAAAGTATCCTTAGTGTTATGAAATTCTTTTTCTAACATTCTAATCTTTTACTTTATTCATACTTTGCAAAGCTGGGCGTACCAGTCTTTGCTTTGTGCACAATTCTCATTAACACAATGAGGACACCGTGTTAAAAATTTGGGTTTTATCGGCTGATCCGATCTCATATGTGTGGTAACGATATCCGTCATGGCATCAATAAATAAGGGATGATCATTTGGTGCAGCAGCACGTCTTATTCTTTCCACTCCCACCTGAACAATATTAATTATGTAGATTAATTTTTAAATATGTATATTATTTGTAGTTCACACTTTACTCACTTCTTGAGCCAAATCATGGCAATACTCGATGTCTAGTTCATGAAGTGTCTCAATGTGTTCATTGACAAAGGCAATTGGTACTAAAATAAAATTCTTTTTTCCTTGCTTTACGTATCCCTTTATTGCATCATCAGTAAATGGTGCCAACCAAGGTAAAGGTCCAACCTAGAGAAAGCATAAAGATATCAGTTATAAAATGTCAATTATATTATGCCTCAGAAACTACTGACGCTACGCGCTTTCCTAATATCAGTTGATCAGCCAAACCAATGTAACTCCAAGGTTATTCATTAATACATTTACGCTAACTAGGCGTTATTGTTAAACTGGCACATATTCCTGATTTGCTAGTTAATAATAAGAATGCTCCAAGTCCAAAAGATCTTTGGATGAAACACCACAACAAGTTGTATTGTCGTGACTCATTTTACTTCCCTTATTGATGAAGATTCTCTACTATCAGAATTTTACAATTGAATTTCATCGAAATGTTTATAGGCGTGACGTTAAATAATTATATAATAAAATTGTACCTTCGATTGCCACACTAAACTGTGTGGATTACAGTGATTCAATTCTTGCATGACTAGTGCAACAGTGGCACCAACTTCAGATGGATATGCATCACCCCTGTTCACAGCCTTAATCATTCAAAATAAACATACATTGCGTTATTATATATATGTGAAATATAATTTTTATATAACTAATAAGTAACCTTCAATGGTAGAGAATGTGCTGAGAACAATATGAGAACGTCATTCCTAATGTCACTGGGGAATTGAACCAATTCTGCTTTAATTCTTTCTGCAAATGTTTTAACTAAGAGCGGATGAGTTGCCCATCGATCAATAACACTCCATTTCATATTTTTTGGCAATTGATTTTGTCTATAATGTTTGTATATGGCATTAAAACTGGAACCCGTTGTGGCACAACTATATTGAGGGTACTGGGAAAAAATTATAGTGTGTTCAACACCATCCCTGAAAAATAATAATTAATTTAAAATTTATTATTTCATCCCAATGATGAATTAATTAAATTAAAGAACTTTAGCTTTATGAATATTTTTTTCTTATAATATTACTTTTCGATTTGTTTTAAGGTGTCCTCGGTAAGAGGGTCGGTGTATCGAAATGCAACGTAATGTTTATGTGGTGCAGTATCAGGAGAAACCTTATCCAATTGCTTGCATAGTAATTCTCCTTGTGTATTTGTCCACTTTAAAATAGGAGAACCACCACCAATTTCTGCATACTTTTTCTGCACATCAGGTGTACGTCGTTTAGCAATCCACGGTCCTAACTGACTGTAAAGTATGAATATATAAAAGACTATGTATCAATGTTTTCTATCACTTTCTTAAGCTTATTTATTTAAACTCTATACCTCTGAACTGGTAATTGTATCATGTCTCGGTCAGTCATTATACGTAACAAATATTCTGGTACTTTATCAGTGTTAATTGGACCACCCATATTTAACATTAGTATACCAGTTTTTGGTTTTATATCAGTCTGCTGCTTTGGTTCTGCAGCTACTGACATTGACCTTACAAGTAATCCCGGCATTTTCATACTTTGCTTGCCTATATAACAGAGTAAAATCTATTAATAGTATTCAAACATTTATTAAAAACTTTACAATTTTAAATAGTTCTTTACCTACCTAAATGCAATGCAGTTGATATTTTAATTATACTCATGTTGAAGTTACAGGTATTAATGCACTACTGGCACTGAACACACTTTAAAGAAATATATTAGCTGCTCTCAGCTAGTCACTGACCTCTTGTGTACAGGATGACACGATATTATGCTTATAACACTGCTGGCTTAGACTTCATGGAGTATGGTACGAGACTAGGTTAGGTAAGGCCGGTAAGGCTACTCAAGAATTACGAAATCTATGGAAACAACAGTTAGGTTATGAAGTAACAAGTTTCAATGCTCAGTGACTAAAGTAACTCTCAATTCCTCCACCTTTCATTAAGCCATTTAAGTACAAGTGCAGTTAATTGTTGTGCTTTAATCGTCACTATTTGGATCGAGACTATAAATCGAGAGTAAAGTAATATCAGTAAAATTGTATTCAAAGATGACAGAAAATGATTCGCAAGAATTGTATCCATCCGATCTTGGAACCCAGGAGTAGTATGTTTCCTGAAATATTAAACGTTAAAATAACATAATGCAATGAAACAATAAAGGTAACATGTTTTTAATCATCTTGCAGTTGGGAAAAAACATATGCTCTGGAAATTGCTAACTTTCGAAGTCACGGTGATGTCGGTGAAGTATGGTTTGGTGAAGATAGTGCTCTAAGGATAGTTAGGTAAATACAAGGTGATAGATAAGTATGTACATAGTTTTAGAAATGTATAATAATTTCATAGTCCTTTTTTTTCAATTCAAAAACTTTACTCCGTTGTTAATGGAGAAACCTGTACGAAAAATACAGCAGACCCCATCTCTGAGGTCTTCATAAGAACTGTTTTGAAATTGAAATTTTACTCGATATAGATGATCCCTTCAAAAATAAATTTTCGTGAGATAATTTCAATTAATTATAAAAATAGTATTACATATGCAGATGGATGAGTTCGAGGACAGATCTGATCAATCGAAACGATAAGATAATAGACTTAGGCTGTGGAAATGGAATGATGCTGGTGGAACTCGCTGAAGAAGGCTTCAAAAATATGACAGGTGTAGATTATTCTAAAAAAGCTATTGACCTGGCTATCGAAGTGTTGAAAAATAAAGAACTGTCAAACATTGACCTACAAGTTTGTGACATATTGAGCGAAGATCAATCCAGCTTAACGAGTGACTTCAAAGTAGCGCACGACAAAGGAACTTACGATGCAGTAAGTCTCAACCCAGATAATCCAAAAGAAAAACGAGAAATGTACATAAAAAATGTGTACAATATTCTTTTACCAAATGGATTATTCATCTTAACTTCCTGCAATTGGACGGAATCCGAACTTCAGAGTCAATTCAAAGATTGTAAGATCAGTATTCAAGTAATATATCCAAATAAAATAAGGAATTTATAGATTGATTTTCTAATTTCCTCCGTATGTACAGATTTTAAAGTGTTACAGATGATACCCACCCCCTCTTTCAAATTCGGCGGAAAAGTCGGCAGCGCAGTGACGTCAGTGGTTTTCCAAAAAATATAATATACCTACAAATAATTAATTAATTATGCATTTTTGGGATTTATTACTCAATACTTATCAGTGAATCTTTAAGTTTATTTGGTGCACGACATACTAGAATTATACAAAAGGAAAATATATCATTTGTGAAGATATTAATGTGTCCTATACTTTACAAGCTATAATTAAACATACAAATTTTACAAAATATGTTAAGACTAGAATAAATCCGACGTATCGATGGGGTAGTATGTACTACTTCAAGATATATTTCCAACTAGTGCAGCCACTTTCGTACTTTAAGGCATCCTTGGCATATGTGGCAGATTAGCCAGTTGCGAATTGCAATAATAAAGAAGAGAAATCCAAGAGGACTAATGCGTTCGCGGGGCCAAACTTAATTGCGAATATTCAAACTCACGAGCAGATTTAATATCAGTATTGCTTGACAAGATTCTTTAAACATTTTATTCCAGATCGATCATAATATTCGAATAAATATGCTACAAAACTATCAATTCAAATCGAAGTTCTCTTATCGATAAAGAAGAAAAATATATAGTTTGACATTTTTGCAATATTTCTCTGTAAAATCGAACAATATAAACATGCGAATCAAAATATTCTACAAGCTCGTCTCAATCTTAAATCTACTTTGATCTTTCCTCCAATCTATCATTATTCTCTGTATCAACCTACTCAGCTTATAATATATATATTATATAATCGACGAATCCTATTCGCCCATGCGTAAATTACTAAAGCTTATAAATCCTGATACAAGGACTACCGATCAAACGTTCCATACCACTATACGTTGCAACATTATAAATTGATAAATTTATATAAATATTCATACATTCGATCCCTTATACCTCATGTCTCTTTTTTCCACCAAAATTCAGCCATAAAATCAAGTGTCACAATTTAATAATTTGATTGTAACTCGTATCATACGTTATCCCATAAAATAAACAGAGTCAGTCGAAAACTATCACATGGTACATACATATATGTTCACATGAAACACCCAAAGGCGCTTGTCATAAATACTTCTGAAAGCAGTGCAATTAAAAATTAAATCATTCTAATCAGTGTCATATTAACTAATAATCCCCAACCTCTTCGCCTCCCGCTCTTCATATTCTCTTCTATTTCCATCTTCCCTATCGTAATCTGCGTTACCACAGCGTTTACGCCGAATTCATAATTATACCTATCATCACCACGGCCACCAGTGATGTCATCAACGGGACTCTGAAGACGGATTGACTGCCTACGTATAATGAGAGATATTAACGCATTAAAAAAACATGAAATTTGCAGTCATTATCTTATATCAATATTATTTAATCGAAAATATTACCATTGCACATGAGATCATCTTCCATGTATCCTGGCATACAGTTACAATGTTTCTCCATCGACGTAACATTATTCTGGACTGACTGCACGCAATGCGCCCCATGGCCACATTCCGAATCATCATTGCACAGTGACCGGAGTGCTGAAGCAAAAGAAAAATCATTTGATTGTTTCTATTTATCAATTACTAGTATCGTTAACCTCGTAAAAATCCAATATGTCCATATTTACAATCTATAAACTGAAACTGATCTGTTTCAGTCGTTCTTCGAGGCAACATCAGAATTTGTTATCAATTATCATCCTTACCAAGCATAAGTGACTAAGACGAAGCTTGCGCTTGTTTGCCTGATAGACAATTACGGAACAACACTGCTATATCATAAGATGGCAGGTATTAACGTCTAGACTACTATCCATTAAATATACATTCTGTGCAATGCATATATTAAAGGTTACGTAAAGAAAACCCAATCTCCTTATTACCACATAGCATGCGAATCATAATTTCTACATTTTGTTATTCATATTCATTGACCTCTTTAAAGTAATTCTAGAAAATTTCGTTCTGCCACCCTCATCTGTATCAATTCATCAAGGGACACAACATTCGTTAATGTTGATGGAGCATGATCCAGAAATTTGATTTCCTGTATCTGACAAGTATACACTTAAGATAGATCTGTGGATATATATGTGTATATATATATATATGTCCAGGTATAAACAATTGTTAGCTTTTAGCCTTAGACAAGAAGCACAATAGGGTTAGTAGTATGGGTGGCAAAGAAGGTTAAACCGTCTCTCAACCCCTAAAGACGTTAGTGGTTAGTTAAGGAAGAGAAAAGGGGCAGTTTCGCCACGGGACTTCTGAATTTGCATAGATAACCATATAGAACGCTGTTAGTGCCTCACGTACATATTACAGAAACTCACGTAAGTTTCTTATGCGAGAAGTCAATAGTTAGGACAGTTCTCGAAAGGTCTAGGGTTCTATTTTTCATGAAAAATTATATTAGTTTAGACTAGTATTCCTTTTTCCTCGTTGAAAAGTATTGATAACAAGCACGTTGATAAGGGGAGCGAACATAAGCCTGTGGCACAGTAAAGCTAGCCCGCACGAAAGAAGAAACTTTTCCGTAAACGTCATTCAGAGCTAGTATAGGCTTTGAGTAAAATTCATAGAAATTATATTATGTGGTAAAGAAACAGTTTTTTTTCCTAATGTAAAGTAAACGAAAAATTTTTACGTTTCCATTTAACGTTGCAAATTCCATTCATCGGCACTGATCTATCGCTGCAAAGACAACGACTCTTTCCAACCGTTCGGTCAGAGGTACAGGTGGTGTTCAGAATTCCAGCGCAGTCCGCATCCATTCTGCATTCGCGAGCCTTGCCAACTGTAAAAAAATAATATTCCCACGTGTATATATAAGATACGTTACGTTACTATGTCATAGTGTATAATTTTCGGATTACCTGTTTAAGAATAAATATCGATTAGCTCGATACTAGTTCAATGCCACATAATCGCTGTTATTTAATTAGCTTTGAAATTAATTTAGTATAAACATTTTTTTGTATCTCAATTATCACGTAATTCACATATTACAAGAGCATGCAGGTGGGGTGTCGTGACATAAGTTTAAATACGGAACGGTAAATCACATGAGATCATGAATCGTGACAGAACAAAGGCCCATACATACGCACAGTAATTAATAACTGCATTAGATAAGGATCTTACACATAGAATAATTGGAGGATGAAAAATAAGGTTTGACAACCATAAAAAAATGTCATTAAAACTATCAATTCTTGAAAGATTTATTTCTTACAAAAAAAAACACAAGCAAGTTGCTTGGCTTCGAACAAAACAAATTTACTGGTCACTGTCATACCGAAAACGGCCATTTTTTTACAAACGACACGATATATTAACTGTATAGGCGTTCCCGTATTTTTTTGATAGAATATCAAATTGGGCTGAAAATTCGTGTGTATTAGGGTCACGGGGCAAAGAGCATAAATATTTAATGTTCATATAATGTAAAATCCTTGTTACACGCGTCTATTAGCATAATACAGGTACACAATATAATTTCTCACCCGTCACGCAATTATAGCGCTTTCAATTAATTCGTAAACTGTACCCAGGGATGTTTTGAAGTTTCTGAAATTTTTCAAGGCCCAAGTATCTCGTGATCCACCCTACTTGAGGCTGACACCAGGAAGTCACATAAATTAACAGACTGCTGGCGGAGGTTGGGTAAATTAATAGAATAGGTACTACTTAGGGGTCGTGCAAGTATCTAACCCTTGCGGTATCGTTGAATTATTGCACCACCCTTGTCGACATTTCAAGCACCTTTCTACAGTTGCACTCTGGGTATTCAGCCAGGACATTAGCATGCATCTACACTTAAAGTGGCCTTGACACTTGGAACATGTACGTTCTATCTATATAGCTATAGCTAAGATCCCCTTGGAAGATACGCAACCTGGTAGCACCATAGCGTCAAGGTGAAAACATTGTATAAGGCGTGACTTCGAATACGTAGGGAGTTGTTTTAATTAGCATTGATAATTAAGATAGCTATAGTAAATCCTTGGAGATGTATGCGTAGAGTTTTTTTTTCGCATTAGCCATATACGGTATAGATTGAGTACAAAAATTTTAGAGAATTTTTAAACCATGTTTAAAGTATCACAGGACTGCTGACCCTGGAATTGATTGTATTGATTAGAAAAAAAACCTATTTCTATATGATTAAATGGGATATCCGTGACAGTTGGTATACGTGTGTGTGTGTGACAGGAATTGGATGAATCCTTTGAAGTATTGATTATTTTTCTTATCAGACACGTAAGGGTTGTTTCTGTTTTTTACGATGTATCTTTTTGGACTGATATGTGCTATATGTACTTACCAGGGGTTGGTGCGGGTGCTTGATTCGTATTTGTATTCTGGGGATTACTCTTGCCGAAGGTTACCAACGACCAGGCAGGATTAATTGCGATAGCAATCGTGGTGGTCATCACGATAATCTTCATCCCCATCGTTTCCTTCATGGCTTAACGAATTATATGAATGAAGCTTGCTTCTGTATTTCAAATATACCGTTGAAACGTTCTATTTAGAGTATGACGTAATTTTGATTTATGCTTTACAGTTATTTTCCGACTGACGTAAAAGGGCAAAGTCACTTTATAAAAGCTGACAATTATCTTCCCTTCCCTTAATGCAATCGGTAATATATCTTTCGCTGCAGACAATTATCCCGTTTTCGAGCTTCTCGGATAACACGACTTTTTTTTAGGTTTTAAAAAAAGTATTTTCACGACTCTCACTCAAATCTTTAATGTTCTTGGGCAGTTTGTAGACTGCGTGACGCAAAGACGTTCCATGGCCTTTTAAGCCTTCGAACTACCCCTACCATGTTACTACGTACTACCAACCTCAAGACTTGTAGCACCTTAGCCAACCCAAAACGTGGATAACCTATTCTCGAGAGGAAGCTTATCTAGAGCTACCTAACCTTCGGACGCCTGACTCTAATCAAACTAGAAGCCATTTTCATGTATATCTACATGCAGTATTAACGGAAATTATGCAAGTCTGAAGAATGGGGATGAACCAGGTGCGAAATTCACTTGGCTATGAGTAAACCATTGGGGGATGAAAAATCGATTTCAGAACCTGATATGACGGTAAGATCATTGCGATGTTATGGAATTTTATAAGTATATAGAAACTGTTAAATAATAAACAAATTAATTAAGAATATAATAATTCATTATTTCAAATGATATTAAGTAATAGATACCTTGGTGATCGTACTAAGGACATTTTCAGATACCCACCTATATCAATTTCAGCCTGAAAATAGGTTACGGGAACAACCCCTTGGTGGTGAGAGTACCTATTATTCTAATCATTGCATTTGTTCCTAATGGAATGGTTGCTGGCACAGACTGCTTGACATTTTCTTCGAGGGTGCGTGCACACTGGGGGTGTACTGTAGGAAATTATTTGTACAGTATAAAATTCGTAGAAAGAAGGCTATAGTAAAAAAAATCAGTTTTAATGATTTACTAAAATATTTCAGTGATAAGAGCCTACAGGTCAATGTGATTTTTTAAGGGATGAACATTAAGACTGACAACGTACCCTCACACGGGAAACCAGATGTGGATGACGTTTTATGCCAAATGAAAATTCCTTAATTCGACTGCAGGTACCGAAGTCAAATATTTTAATGGAGCTTCAATTAAAAGTTTTTCTCAATTTTGATATTGACTAATTTTGATAAAACGATTAAAATTGATCGAGCACATTCACATAACCGATAATATAATAATGCCAATAATATTTGAAATTTTCAAGAATTGAAAAAAGTCCGTATTTAATTATCATTTGATCTAATTATACTTGTTTGATTCGTCCTAGCTAAATGTTAACAAGTTGCATGCTCTGGTTTATGCATACGAGAAGGACTCATTATTGGGGGGCCTAAGGCGAGCACGAAAGCACTTTGGAATTTATTGCATTGTTTCAACTACTTTATAGCTACCAGAGCTCTAGCGAATTGTGTCTTCTTGTATACAAATTATTTTCGATTCTACAGATGTTCTATCTCGTTAACATTGGAATTTTTTTTAATAAGACGATAGTGCTTTGACGCGATTCGTACGTCAACTTACTTCCACGCATTGACTCCGGTCAACGTTATCGTTTGGATGAGATCTTTTCTGAGAAATTTTGTTTACTTGACTCCAGGATAAACATTAAGTGGAATTCTCAATGCCGGCGATAAAAACAAGATGCATTCACACTTGTGACTTATTCGTAACGAATGCGAATTATCCAACGTTATCGGTTCTCCACTGGCATAAATTCAAACGGATTAGCATAAAGTTCAAGGTCTATGCGCAGCAATGCGATTAATACATTAATTGGCTTGGAACATGCTTACGTTTAATATTTATAAATCGGATTTTCGAAATTATCACTCATTTTTTTTATGTGCCGAGTATTTCGTTCCGAGGACAGTGATAGAAAAATTATTTTCTATCCTTTAATTCGAATTTATTAATATCAATCAATTGATTCATATTAATACACGATTTTTCTTGTACACTTCATAAATTATCTATCTCGAATAAAATATTTAATCATAAATCTTTACGAGATTTCCGTTGGGAATTCTTTCGATATGTAATCGTCACTTAATTCATTCATTTCTAAGTAACGTTCGTGAAGCCGATCGATATGCTGGGATAAAAGTTCCATCCGATTAAAAAATTCCTCTAGATTTGATTCCAAGGATTGGTAATAACTATCGTCGATCTGCTCCAGTTTCTGTAGCAGCATCATTTTTCTCGTTTGTATAGCGCTGTATAATATCTCAGCTGGTTTTTTCTCCATTATTAAACGATTCGTCAAATTATCTATAGACAAAATAATTATCATAATTATTTTTTTTAATACCGAAATATCACACTCTCAGAACTTACCGTGAGCTTTTGACGGTACAGATCGTTTCATTTTATGACTTTCCTTGTCAAGCTCGTCCCAATGAAGTTCACTTATTTCTGTTATCATACGATTAAGAGCACTGTCTGAAGTGGAATTATATATATTATCACAAATGTCTGTTACATTCCGTAGCATTGTCATTTGACTTTCCATAAGCTGTCGGTCCTCCTCGGTAATTTCAACGACAGGATTCGTTATCGTATATTTTAAAGTAACATTGACAATCATGCATAATATTTCAAAGTAATTTGCTTCTACTTTTTCGGAAAATGACTCCGTGGATAGTGTATCGTCATCAGGGACCGCGTATAACCTCGAAAATAATTCATCCCATATTTGGTCAGAAACGATGTCATCGTCTGATACTTGCTCTTCGTTGCTCTTAGACGAATCAGTTTCAATCGCTGATGATGAATATGTCTGATGTGGAATTTCCGAAGTTTGCTTAAAGATCTCAAAGGGTTTAATTACTTGATAAATCTCTGTGGACGAAATGGTAGGTTCTTCGGGTGTCTCGAGACTTTTGTCATAAAAATTTTCCTCAGGAACATCATTCTCCTTTTCTTCCTCGTTCATATTTTTTCCTTGAACTTTCTTATTGGACATGTAATCCGCCTCATCTGCCACATAATCTAAGTAATCTTCGCCGTATTCTTCGTACGACTTTGTCTTGTCACTTAGGTCATCATCCCACTGTGAAATATTTCTTACGAAGTTCTCATCATTGAACAAAGAAAGATTCAAAAATTGTTCAAGTCTCTCAAATTCATCATACAGTTCTTCCATACTGGATTTCGATTCTGATAGGGTTTCCGTGACTATTTCCGTGTCTTGGTCGGATTCGCAAGTCCAATTCGAAATCCCGGTATTGGCATCTGCATCCGCAGCATCTTTCGACATTTTGCAATTCTTACGTTCCGACGGTAGGGGCATGGGATCAGGTTGTTCTGTCTCCTCTAAATTCGTGTAATCAGGGTCCAGGGCGTCATTACCCAAAAAAGCCGAAGTAGGCCGTGTTTCATAATAAACAGACGTTGATTCTAAATTACTCTCGTCCACTTCATCACGTACCTTACTGCCGAATGACGTTTGAGTGGAAGGAAGAACCCATATTGAACCTTTTAATTTTTCATTGGTCTCTTCAGATGAATTTTCTTCAGGATCACGCCAAGTAATTTCGTCCGGCGAAATTCCCAAACTTTCTAAATTATCAAACGCAGCACTGTTTTTTGGTGAATGCGTGATCTCGTTAGAATCACTCTGGGGAGTCTCGGTAGTAAAGCCCATAAATATTTTGTATAATGTCGGAAATTTTGGGTCGTTCAGTTCTGATGTCAAAATATTATTTTCATCCTCAACCTCTAACGACTTCTGACTCACTGATGATTCCGTTGAAGTCATCATTCTCGTTACTGCTTCATTTTCAGTCGCAGAATCCTTTATCCTCTGTAAAAAATCAATCATTTTCTTTTCTGTCTTATTCGTCATTGTCCGCAATTCTTCAGTCGGCTGGACTTCCATTTCTTCTTCGTAATCAGAAATCGATATACCGCAGAATCGTTTTACCGGCTCATCAGTCTTATAGTAAGTCATTAGCATGTATGCAATTAGTATTAGAAAAAAAGTCAGTAGAAGCCATATGAGGAACTTGAGGATGCTGCCACACATGCCGCGTACTTTGTTTGTATTGGAGAATCCATTTTTTTGGAAAAGTAAATTTATTTCTTCAGGCAACACCAAAGTTCCTGTGCGAAATATTTGTCATTGTTACCATGAATCTTAATGTGTAACGAATAATCAAAATTGTGTGTTGTTATCGGATTTTTCAAAATTTCACTTACCCTTACTTAGGACATAAGATTCCTTCATGTTGAACGATCACTCGATAACTGCAGAGTCGTCTGCATCCACAACATTTTAATATTCACTTTGACTTCTCTGGGTCAGGCTGGCTTGCCGATAAACATTACTCTCGGATTTCCTATTATGCTAGGACGATGTCTGGAGGTCATCTCATATCGCTCTTAGGTCAACTCATGATGCTGCGAGAAGTTGAGCAACATTAGTCGCGCGGTCAATCGACCAGTAGAGAAAATAAGGATAAATTGGCTAACGCCTTGTTTCTCCGAAGTTTTTAACTCGACGGTGCTGCCGTTTCTGGGCAATACGTTGTCTCGCCACAGGTTTGCGTCTTACGAGAGCAACCGAGTAAAAAATAAAAATACCTATGGTAAGCAAAAATTTAAAATCCACTTCTCTTTTCTACTACGGTCGGAGATATTCATAATTAATTTTGTAAACCTATATAGTGAGTGGAAACGACTTTCATAAGCTTTACTGGTTGAAAATTCAAGGCTCTCGACTTTTAAATATTATACCTTGATAAGAACACTAAAACGCAAAAATAGACTCTAGAAAAATGCAAGGCAAGTTTAAATATTATTAATCACTATAAAAATTAACTCCAACTACAAAGCCAGTCAATTAGTTTCGAGAGCCGGTCTCCTCTGCTACTGTTTATATTTTAACATTTTAAATAACATATATCTTACACAGTCTTCTCTGTAATCGTTACTTATTTGTTGCCCTATATCAATAACGATAATTATCATCGATAGACACTGTTTGCCAGTATGAAAATATGAACAGAAATATGCTTACAATGCAGTTGCGTATAATTGTATACAATCGTTATTGTAACCAATTGGACGGTGGGCACTCCATTTTATATGCAACTGCACTGTAAGTATCAGTAATGCACTCAATGACATTCTCTAGAGAATTTTAATAGATAACATACTCGTTTAGCAATTTATTAAAGTTATTTATTAACCTTCCCATTTTCACGAGCAAAGAAGAAATGAAAAAAAATTATAATTACGTCTGACTTCTCGCAATCTAAATTATGTACATAATTTCACGATCCACAAGGATCCATCGTTGAGACGAGACTCGATCCGCGTTGTCCGTGACATTATCGGTCGTTCCTTCGAACGTACAAGGGTTATTTTCGGTATAGGGGTAGTTAACCTTTATGAGAACTTTCACTGATTAGATCACGTGTAAAATGTCCTTGACCTTGACAATAGACCAATCTTCAAGCGGAAGTGACGTGAGAGCTGAATGCATTAATTAAAACTCCAGCTAGACCTCATAAGTCATAGAAATGTCTGGAAAGAAAATTCTTTTTCTTTTCTCCATTACACAATGACCGATGACCTTTTTTCTAATGCTTCTATCGGAGGATTCAAGTCATTCGATGAGTAATAACAACAGCTCAGTAGACAGCTGAAAGAACCTGTCTTGGATAAGATTAGAGGACTGCTAAATCGAAGTGTCAAAGTTATTCGTATCAATCGTTATAGATATATAGTCCGATAACGTTGCAGGTGTCCAAGTTTTGTCCGTTAGCTTGGTAATTGTTCTCAGTCTCAATTCAAGTGGAGAACAGTTGATAGGAAAGACTCGCAAGATGCTACACCTCAGTAATTACCTGGTGTGTCTAGTGATTTTCTTTAGCGTCTCGCTAGTACATGGTAAGACATGTAAATTTTATATACTGGTAAAATGACTGTGAGAATATTACGAAGAAAGTAACGATAGTCGAAATAATCGAAGACAAATTCGAACGACACGTAACGGCCGTCGTGACTTTTAGGTTACTTTCCATTCTAAATATACAACACGGGAGACACTTTTCTTACGATAAATCATCCTTCACATTCATACATTTATCCTATATCCATTCGAATGATATTCGTCGGTTTGTACTAGTTTTCTTATGGGACACGCAAACTGTCCGCTTCGTGCGAGAAATCTCTTCGTGACTAGATTGCTTCTATACGACTCCGTCCAGCTATTCTTTGTCACTCAATCTTACAACTCTGACGCAACTCCGTGCCAATTCCTTGGCGCATGTTAAAATCCATAAAATATATTTTGCTGTCAAATCATAAATCTCTGTTCCTTTAAAGGTTCTCTATGCTCATATTTTAACGTCCATCACACTTTCTTCGTACCTCTGACACTGTATAGTAATACTTGAAGAACCTTAGAACCGAGTGCTCGGTCGGTAATTTCATGTGACAGCTTTCGGTCGATAACAGTAGATTCGAGTAAATGTAAAAGGGCAAGAGAATGAAAGGTCGTATACATGTGTAATTTCGCCTCTTACACGAAAATGAATCATTGTCCAAGAACATAGCAGGTACCTTCGACCGGTGCTACAGTTAACGTTCTTCAAAAAAATTGCCATGTTTCTCGTGAGAAAGTATGAAAAAAGTAAGTTACGATCTAGAAAAGTTCATTATCGAATTTCAACGTGGAACTATCGCGATTAATAATTTTAATACGAGTCACGATAGCTTTGCTAAGCAAATACGAGTACCGGATGATATTCAGAATGTAAAAACGATAAGAATACTTCTCTGGCTTATCTAACGTTCGATAAGAATCATTAATGTTCTTGACGACTACAAAAATTGTACCCAGGACGCTGATGTGATAAGACACCTGAGTCTACTTATGTCCATTTGTCATGATCGATAAATATTTAGCACGTGTTATAATAAATCATTAAGAACTAAGATATTAAAAACGTCAACATGGATCATTCAACTTTTTCTCTGCTTATCAATTTCGTAATCTTTTTTTACATTAGCATCGATCAAGAGCATCGCCGAACAGGATGCAGAAATCCTTGCAGAATTTTCGCTCAGGGAATCAAACTGGGAATGCAAATCCAACAGTGATTGCACCGCGACTAATAGCAGCTGCGTAAACGATCGTTGCAGGTGCGATGATGGTTACATCTTTAATGTAGCTATGACGGCCTGCCTTAAAAGTAAATTTTTTTAAACATGATATTAAAAATAAAAAACTCACCACCTGTTATTGAATTTTATTATTATTTTTTTTCAACAGTTGCGTCTTCATACGGTGACGAATGCGAGGAAACTTTACAATGCACTAATTATCTATTGACCGGTGCAAGTTGCACTAATAATATATGCAGCTGTGGCGATGGCTATCATTATATTCATGGACGTTGTTATGTTACTTCTGGTGAGTTCAATTTAAGTTCGTAACTAGGAGACCCAGTTAAAATTGTGGTTAATGAGATAAATTGTCTGAAAGTTTAAACACCATAAGGATGGGTAGTTTAAGACCTTGTCCGATGCGAAACTACCCCTAGTGTAAATTATTGATTTATCGTATCGGGGTAATTTGGTAAAGTATAACGTGAGATTATTCCGATAGGGTTTAGATCCCTTTATAGAAATTCAGTTGCTCTTAAAAAATTACGTTTTTTAATACAAAATTTATATTATTCTTTAGGCCTTTTTGAGGAATGCGATTCAGACGTTAATTGCTATGTTAATGCCGACATAGAAGCTACTTCTTGTGTCAATGGTACTTGTCAGTGTAGCGATGGCTTTTATCAACGAGAATATCGTACCTGTAGAAGAGGAGGATACGGTAATAATTATGAAATTTTTATAAAGTTAAAACATCTACAATTACATATTACTGAAAATAATATTTTTTTACAGCTGTCGGAGATGAATGTTTGATCGACAATGATTGCTTGTTCGAAAACGCCTACTGTAATTCGAGTAACCTTTGTGCTTCGACTGACGGGGTTGCAACATCAAAACTACGTCGACGGAATACTGAATACACATTAATAACAGCGCGCGACGACGCTGAGACAGGTACAACTATACAGTATCTAAAAAATGTATTGTTAAAAAATAACTAATTCCTAATGCAAAATTATGTTACAAAGTAACATTACAGCAATCATAAATCTATTATAGCAAATGATATTTAATTTATCTATATTTTATCAGACCCGTACTCATGCTTAAATTGTTTAGTGATAAAGAATGATGAAGATAAAAGGAAATTCTTTTAATATACATAAATTACGATGGCCAATAAAATACACTTTTTTTCAAACAGGTCTAGGCTCCGAATGCACGGAAGATGCCAATTGTACGGCTGTTGTAGAAAATTCAGTTTGTTCATCCGATTCCATCTGCCAATGTGATATAAAATTTGTAGAGAACGACGGTATCTGTGTCCCAGGTAAGTCAAATAATTAAAGTATTTGATGATAAAAACTAAGTGCACAATCTAATAATAGAATTGTGATTCTCAGGTATATATGTAGGACTAGAATGTACCCAGGATACAGATTGTGCAACTATTAATAACTCACAATGCGGTATCTCTGGAACTTGCGCATGTAAACGCGCCCATTTCGCATCAACGGATTTAACAGATTGCATTCCAGGTAAGTCATTCATAAAATTATAAAAAAATAATATCATTCGCCCGTTTTAACCATAATTCTTCTGTTTTTCTAGAACTGGGAGAGCCTTGCGCCAACGATGACACCCAGTCCGTCGGAAACTCCTTGTGCAGAAACGGAACCTGGAGTTGTAGCAGCGCCACTGTTTCTTCAACGAACAATCAAGTTTGTCGAAAGGGTAAGTGAATAAGGATGGAACTTATTTATTCGATATACGATATCCTCATTTTATTATTTCTGATTCAGTAACCAAGAAGTACAGGTGGTCTTGTATCTACAACGAGCAATGCTATATATTCGGACCGAGTGCAATATGTCAAAATAAAAAATGCTTCTGCGACGAAGGTTCTCACTTGGAAGAGAACGATTCCTTCTGCTGGCTGAACAAAGGGATTGGCGAAAGTTGCCAGAATGATAAGGATTGTTATATCGAAGGATTCGACGTGACTTTATATTGCAGGGATAATATATGCTCGTGTCCTAATGGTACCCATCCCAGTGCGCAGGGTACAGGCTGCATCGACGACGTGGCTGGTACGTTTAAAATAGGATAAATATATGTAAATAATTTTTTTTCTTTTTTAATACACAATCTTAATTCTTCTCAGAACTCGGGGGAGCATGCGAATCCGACAGTGACTGTACAATTGCCAATTCCGTTTGTTTGGATGCTGCGTGTGCTTGTGGCGAATATTATTACGAAGCGGAGGGTCAATGTGTTGGAGGTAATTGTTTATCTCAAATTCGGAGTACCTGCTATTACTATGTAATACGAGACGTTACTTTATGATCTCCAGGTATAAACGCTACTTGCTCTACCAATGACGATTGCAAAGCTACAAATTCAGTATGTTCCTCCAACTTGTGCACCTGTAACGACGGCTACGTCATGTATAGCATGGATACCTGTATTGTCGGTAAGATAATGAATATAATTGTGTAATATTAATCATTATTAATTATAATGAATTTAGTTAATGATATTATCATTAGTTACAATGGTATTAATAATATTTTGTAAATATTGCTGTCATATATTTTACTTGCAGTTTCGAATTTCGAGGAGGAATGTCAGTATGACATTCAATGTTCCACGTTAATGGATAATACTGTCTGTAGGATAATCCAAGACTCGGAATCTGATAACGAGACGATAACCGGGACGTGCACCTGCGACACTGGTTATCACAACAGATATGGAGCGTGCCTCTCAAAAGCATGTAAGAAAAAAACTAAACATGATATCTAAAATTCTAATGTAATTGATTAACTTCAGCCGAATTAAAATTTTTATTACAGTCTTAGGAGATAGCTGCACATCTGCTGGTGAATGTTACGTGGATTCTGGCATGGACGGAGTAGCCTGCCTGAAGGGAGTTTGCAGATGCGGTTGGTCTTACAGGAAACTGGATAAAACAACGTGTATATACAGTAAGGGCATTTGTGAATCGTATCTGAAAGAATGAAGGACCTTGAAACAGAAAACGGAAGTCCTGAAGTGCAGAAATTTTTCGCGACATTAATCTTCGAGTCGAGTAAAGTGAAATCAAGCGCCATTCTGACCTTTCAGTCAAACCGTGTAGAATTGCGCAAAGCCGTAACGAGGCTCGCAATCTTAAATTGCCATTCTACAGTCCGCGTGCAATTTCTGTCTAAAATGCAATTCCTATGATGGTCGTTATCGATAAGGGAAGAGAAGGTGGCGCAGCTGGGTTACGGGGGTTGAAAGCTCTGCGTGTTTTGCAAGGGTTCATTACCGGACCGTGTCGATCGCTCGTTATCGAACTTCGAGGTCGATCGAATGGCTGCCTGTGTTTGCTTGAGTTAAATAAGATTAATTCATCGACTGTCGACTTTTTTTTCTTAATACAGTAGACTCTTAGTAACCCTTTAGTTTCGGGACTGTCGTTTTTAGAATAATATGAGTTATTCGGTCTCCTTGCTGTACCAACCTAGTCACGCACAAAGATCCAACTCGATCAATGGATACGAATCTGTAAAGCTGGAAGGAAATCTATACTTCGTTCTTTCTAAGTGACGTTTGTTAAAAATACTGCGCATCCATCAGGCGCATATTGGCAGGAGAGTGGGGGAATAGCACTAGCGTCGATTTAAGGGGAAATCAAGTGAGCAGTTAACGAGACACAGAGTTACCGGGAATCTACTGTAATTGTAATTGCACACGATGCTCATTATTGTAGTAACCTTCTTTAAGGTCTTAATTATTTTTTTTATACACTTTCCCATTAACATTTCTTCGTTTTATGCATGATCGTGTGGCTAATTATTGCCATTTTTTTATCAATTTCAGACGACGCCAGCACACTGTTTTTATCAACATCGCTTGGACTGGCGATTCTACTTATGAAATTTGTATTTTAAAGAATTACACGTAAGACTCGAAGATTCTTATTATCTAAGAATTACAGTGTACAAAACTTTTTTTATATAAAAAAAGATACACTCTCGTGCTAAGATTGGTGATATATTTTCATTCGATTATGTATCTACCAATTTCTTTATTTTCCTTTGATATTTAGTACGCGTCTAGTACAAGGTTTTTTATTTGAAATTGATTAATCACGAGATTATTTATAGACAATTTTGTTTTTCCGTAGTGCTTTTCGATTTATCGTATAACGACTAAAAATCCACAGGCTGTAGCTATTTATACACAGTCAACGCGTGGCCGCAGAAGAGCCGACATGGCGAAGCCAGTTTATCTTGATCGAAGACAAATTGGAGGTTCGGCAAACTGGGTTATTTCGGAACTCTGCATTAATACAGATTTAGTTCGTGGCTCAATCTTCTCCTAATAAATCAGAAACTACGCTCTCCTGTGTAATAATCACATCGCAATAATAAATTCTGGCGATCGATCCTCCACAGGAATGCAAAATTGATGGCAGCCAAATTTAATGACAAGTTGCAACCCTTAAAAACGTACATACCCAAATCACGTGTAAACTCTTTGAATCCTATATAAAATCGTCTCTAAAAATGATAAATGACAGTTAAAATTTCATTTAATAATTTTTAATCTTACGTAATGGTATTTCAGATCTCATTAATACCGATCGATCGCCGATTAAAAATTCTATTTCTAATTTCGATCGATAGATCTTCAATGGATTTAAGGTTAAAATAAAAATCAATGAAAGAAATAATAAAGAACCCCTCATTTATTCAGTACCCCAAGTTTGCTCCGTTATCGATTCAAAATATTCGACACGCAATGCGTGCGTCTTACCATTCAGGCAGTTTTCACTGTGCTATCGTTACGACGTCCAGGTAGCGACGTCGTCCACCTATACAACCACTGAAACTGCCGTTAATGGCTTTTGGTGACGTTATTGTGCGGCCGAGGACGTGATACCGATTACGTCACTCTATCAACCTCCAAGAGGTCAAGGCATTTCTACAATATAGATCGTTCTGCTACTCAGTCACCGCGGCCACAACTATTCGCCCATTACGTTTCTCAGATGGATATGGTCACCTTTTAATGCCATTGGTTGCCACAAATTACGGATATGATCTTAACGCAAGAAAATTACTTAATCTCATACGTAATCTTGACGCTTATCAAAAAAAGGCAATCGTACTCTGACATACAAGCATAAGACTCAAAACTAAAACCATAACACGAAACGATTTGATGATTATCTAAATCTAATACAGAGTTTTAGAAAAGGATTAAGAAAAATTTATATTTTTCAGATAACATACTGAAAATTTTTATCGCAGCTATTAGCCATGTCTTGTAAAGAGGATCGAAGACCTGACTGACAGAATGGGTTCACGATGAGCGAATGAACGCTTGACTAGTTTCTTCGTTATTTGTAAATGGGCACCAAGAGGGAGATGCAAAAGGTCACACGCCAACCAGATGGACAGCCGATAGAAGCTCGACCTAGCTTCTTTCTATTATAAATGGGTTAGACTATGCTCAACTCGAAAGGAAGTGACGTTATCTGACTTCGCACGAAGTACAAGCTTCGTTTCGATAGTGACGGAAATCAGTTCTTTTTTACCACGCATCTGGTACCATTGAACTGTAGTCCTGTATATCGTACGTCATACGTATAAGAATTGAAGATACAAAATTGAGGGATGAAAATTTTGTTGAAAATCAACACGGATTATTCTTTACGAAATGTTCACTAGTTACATACGTCTTCAATAATTAACTCAATGTACTCTATACTTACTGGAGTACTAAAAACAAAGAATGAAACAAGCTGCAAGCGATTTGCTTGCGGTGGACATACATATTGCATCGCGTGTCCGACATTGCTTCTTTGATATGTATTGTAATATTAAGCAACGTCCAACCAGCGGCCAAGGACAAACTTCGCAATTTGGCATCCTGAAAAATTCTCTTGGACTCAGTTGGAATTGGTATTCTGGAAACTTACCGTATAACCAGATTGACCCCAGGTGGGACGGTTCGACTCAAAGGTGACTTGCGTGTGCAGAAGTTTACAGTACTGTAGCTATGAGCTTTTTTAGTCATTTAATACGAAAGCTCCATAATACGCTGTACATTATATTCGTTGAATAGAATATATAGAGTATAGATAAAGATTTCCAATGACATCTGTAGCTTTTGAAATTGCCGAATGACTATGTGCCATTGCTCTATGAAAAGGTCCTACGACACCGAAATTCTCACATTAATCAATGTAAGTTTTATTTTTAATTTATTCTTAGCTCCACCTACGCAGGAAACTACCCTTGCGGCATTCGAGTCTCATTTAAATTAATTTGTTATGCAAAGCACGAGTATTTCCTACCTCTGTGAGTTTACTGTCATTATACAGTTTATAATAGACCACGTGCCCATAGGAATAAATTTTATTTTAAATTTTCATGACTTCCTTATCATTATTCTTTTTTTACACACTTTTCCTTTAAACTTTCATTCGGCTCTATTTTTATTCGTCAATTTGCTTTTATGTTCGATTTAAACAATGGGTTTCAATTATTTCACGTGCCGCCACTGTTTACCGCCATTGTTCAGAAAGCGAGCGAATTTTCTTTTGTTAAGGTTATACGTATCGCTGACTATGTCGCGAAGGTGTTTAGGGTGCTAACTTAGTCTACGATGTGATGCTGACATGCAAAACCTAATTGAAGAATCGATATCGTGGCATATTTTACGAGTAATTTACTTAAAAACGAGGTCATCATATAACCCAGTCCTGCATGTGTCGTTGGAGTCGTCCGAATAGTAAGGTTTCTTACCACATACGTCAGAGGGTAGTTTAGCATTGATCCTGCCATCTAGCGGGTCTTACAAAATTACGCAATTCCTTTGACTTACCAGTAAAGCATTTCGCTGTATAAATTTATAAGATAGAATTACATCAAAATACACACCACATGTCATCCATTATTTCGTTCAACGTCAATCTAAAAGTACAAATGCCAGTCTATTACATTCTTTTTAAATTCTTATACTTATCAGTACAATGGATATTGTACCGACTGTTACAACTGCAGTAGAAGATCCAATGAGCTTTTAAAAAAATATTTTAGTCAATGTCCAATTTATGAAAAGTTAATTTATCCAGAAATATATTATAAACCATACGATTATGTGAATGATTAAAATTGTCATTAAACATTATTAACCAAAATCAATGTCAGGTCAAATTGAGCTACCGGTGACTATTTCACGAGAGGTTAATATCAGCAGCAATGTATCCACCATGCGCTTGCCGAGTAACAAGTAGGATAATAAAACACGGTCTCGCACAGCTTGGCAAAGATCCAAAAATGTTTCTTCCAACAGTCGAGTTTAGCTTCTATTCAATTTACCAGACAGCACAGGTAATTAGCATTCATCACTATGGAGACGTTAGAAGAAGATTCCTGAAAAAGAAGCGTTTGAAATTTTTTTCGCATCTGTAAAGACTCAGGAACATTGCGAACGTCGCATCTGGTCAACGCCGTACCTAGTGCAATTGGTACCCCGTCCAATAGCCTAAACAGCTTATTAAACCTTAGTTAGAGTTCCGATAACGAAGCCACCCCTAGTTGAGCAACTAGTTACGCTTGTCTGACGTATTATTAAGGGTTGGTTTGCGGCTGAGAATTTAGCCGACCAGCACGAGAACGAGAGAGAGAGATTGAGTCAAGTTGGTTGGCTGATCGGGGATGCGTGAAAGGGGATACAGGTTACAGCAGCCGACGCTGTTATCGACCAGTTGCACACGTGCGCGTTCACTACGTCTGCACACATAATTTCTAAAATTACGAAAAATCTTTTTTTCTATTTGTAAAAAAGGCATTGCCGTTCTTACTTTGTTTTTAAATTGACGCACTTAGCCGCGGTTCCATGTTACTACGGTAACCAATTATTTCGTATTATACAGTAATTATTGAATATTCTCGATCTCAAGATTTACAACTATATATACTATGTGTAAGTATTATATGAAAACTGGGTTACACGGCGTTATGTATAAAGAAAGGAAGCAGCATTATACGAATGTTGAATGCAGGCCGGTCGTACAGGAAGTGAAAAAAAGATACGAGCCGTTGAGCTGCAATCTACATGGATTACCGAGTTCAAAAGGCTTAATGCACAAAGGGTGGCTGGATGGATGGACCAAGGGATATGGAAAAGTTCAGGGTGTCACCTAGTCAGTCAAGAGAGAGCGTGCGATCTAGTACCCGATTAAAAAGTGTCAGTTCGATTCTCTGTATTCGTCGGCAAATAAAGACACGTCATTTATATAGGATTTGAATATCCCGCGCATTATCTAGTCCACAGTCGAATGGGAGGAAGAAAAGTCAATGCGAGCTACAAGTGCAGGCTTTTCGCATCGGTGTCAAATATTTCTTCTTCCAACATAAGTCGGAATTGTCCTACTTTCCGGAACTCTAGTAGCGCCACCTGGATTTCTAAATCGTCAATTCTAGCTGTTGGACATGATCTTAAAATTCTCTTGGGACAGTAAACGTCAGGCAGGAAACCAACTTGACGTTTACTACCCTCCGCTAATGTCACCAACGTCAAGAACTCGAATTACGACTATCTAGGCTGGTATAAATAGCTTCCGCTTGAACACGTTGTACGAGGACGAATTGCTACTCCGGAGCAAAGGAGGAAATAGAAGCCGGAAAGGTATTTCCCTGACCATCCCCAATTCCTTCAAGTGGATACACACACGAACAAGCACATGGCCAGTAGTACAGGAGAAGTTCGGATTGGCTGAAACGAAGTGGTCTCAACTGGGAAACATGCCACGAATTTCTAAGGTGTCCATTGGGATATGGAGAAATGGTCAAATGATACGCGAATGCGCTCGCTATATATTTTATATTTCTACCGAGGCGACGTGACATCTGAGCAAAACGTTCTTGCAATATGGAGCTGGCCTAAAAGCATATGGATAAAAGTGCTGCAACGAGAATGCACTAAAGGTGCACTTTAAATGAAAAATTTACGTGACGAATTCGGTTGATTCATTTAAATTTAAGTATTTTTTTTCTACATTATTTTTTCATTTATCAAGTTGGTAATTTTTGTTTCTTATTTTTTATTCTTTTTTTTTAAGTATCCTGTTACACGTTTCAACCAAGATACTGTGAGTCAAAACATTGATACATGATTTTATGATCGTTAATTTTTTTTTAAGACAATCAGAAATTACGCAGACATTTTTATTTTTTGATACTAAGACCTTTATTTATTAATCTACATACAATTTTTGAATTAAATTTTACAACTTATATAAGTCGATGTTCCAGCGTTGATGGAAGTTGATCGTGTTTCAAGTGTTTCTATTGGCTTTCGCATCGCACTTTTATATTATTTTAATTCGTGGTCCATTTTAAGATTCCAGGTCGTCATCAGCATCCAAAATAAATCTGAACAAAGATTCATCTTTGTCTCTATGATATTTACACGTATCAGTGCACGTGTCCCGCATGCTCGTCATGCGATGAAGTGTCCGGATTGTATGATGCAAAGTATGCTACACTCCAGATGATAAACGAAACGATCAAGATGGACCACGTAGTAGTGTTGAATTTATTCCAACCAAAAACTACTTGGCTCGTAGTCTTCTTCTTAGACTGACATTCTGTATTATTGCAGCAAATAGCCTGGTTGCTTCTGAATTCGGACATCTTGATCAAGCCAAGTAATCAAGCAGTCAAGCAGGCCAGTGACACTTTCAATTCTTGATGATAATTGACCAGCTAAAAACTGTCGCTCGATTTTATATGTTTCTATCGCAATAATGATAATAATCAGAGTCTGTAAAACTTACACGATAAGATATCATCCTTATCATATTTTCATATCGATCGATCAAACCACGATCTATCTCTGACTGCACCACCCGATGGTGATAAGGATAACCATTGGCATGACATAATTACCTATATTCGCAGTATGTGCTCGATCTTCACTTTCTAATGTACAAAGTAGTTAAAGATAGCGCAAAGAATTTTAATTAATTTTAATTATAAATTTGAAGAATCCTGCTTACATTTTTTTGTATAGGCAACTAAATAATCCAATGCGAAATCTTATTAAAAAATACGCCAAATGACTATTTTAGTGTTCTTTGTGCTATCTATGATGAGAAAGTTATATAAATTTGTTCAGATATTAATATCTCAATCAAATTTTATTGTCAGATGCCATTAGTAACAATGTGATATTTTTTCTTCGTGTATAACTTCATGAGTATTCTTTCATAATAGGAATAGGAATCGTAATGGGAAAATATATACAAAAAAATTGTTTAGTTGCCAGAAAAATCATTTATTCAAATCATTAAGGTCGGTAATTCACGCACGTGCTTTAACAATCATGCAGATGAGAAGCGTGTCGAATTGACGTGTTTCAGATCTTCGTTATTAAGTGTTTCTTTTGGCTAGTGAACTCCTCACGCCCTCGTAGCATAATCGACAATACAGTACGTAAATTACTAAATAAAATGATAAAAGGAAATTTTGCCGCTAAAGATTCGTAGAAATGTCATTTAGCCTGGGTCGTTACCGTATAAAGCAGTCCTTTGTCAATTTTATATTTCTTGACAATGATTTCCATCTGTACTTAATGACAGCATTCGTTCATCTCGTTGTTCGATTTGCTCCAGCCAAACAACCAGTATCCACATCCAGCACCAATGACCAGGGCAATGCATAGCCACACGTTATAAGTCATGAAGATGAGCATAAGGAAATAACTGACGACCAATTGAATCATATGGAGAAGCGTTTGAAAAATATGAATGCTGGAGCACAAGGCCGAGCTAAAACGAACCAGGAATAAGTTTCAATAGAATGTTAATTAACGTAATAATTATTTTCTTCCCTGCACAATATTATGTTACACTATAAAAGCGATTATAATATATTGCAATAGTTTACCTTATTGGTAACTCAGCCTTTTTCAAAGACACTGAATTGGCGTATAGGTATTCCCTGGAATTGTCAATAGCAATTATTTTTATTAATTATACAATTCTGGAATCAATGGCACAATTGCCATTTGCTACCTGTAACTTTTTAAGCCTTCGTAAATAGCTGACATCAAAGCAATTCCCACCATCGAACCAATTATTCCCGGCCAATCTGATGTCACCCAACCCTGGAATAGTATGGTCTCACTGACACCGGTATGAAATGCCATCTGTAAGAGAAAAATATATATATTTTTAATTAATAATCAGATGATCAATTAAATTGGAAATATCAGTTGTATTTATGCCTTTTAAAAAAAGAAAAATTGATATTCATTCTACCCTTTTTTTATTACTTAGTTTGTTATTTGCAACGGGAGACTACATATATGTACAGTTTTTGGCTAGTAAATAATTTCAGTTTAGAATCCATATCTAACTAGGGACTTTTTGTGTCATGTTCGATAACGTGCAGAGACATATAGAAACTTTATGTAATATATTTCCTGTGCTTATTTGCATAGAACTATACAAGTACGTTGAGTTGATGCTATATGAAAGCTGAATTAAGATTGTGTTACGTATATATATTTTTGAAATGAAAAACAATAAGAATTATGCCACAACAGGTTAAATGTGATTTAAAATTGAAATATTTATTTGTGGGAAAAAATCAATCTGAAGATTTTGACTGTTTGTACGAATAGTAGATAAACGTATTAAAAATATGACACAAGGAGAGCTGGGACTGATTGGGCTTTTAATCTGTTGGAATTAAGCATACGGATTGCATTAATTATAGATTGTTTGGTATTGATTTATATGTTTTTATAATGTTTTATTGTGCCCATGTCTGTACTTACATGCATCATGGTGAAATTTGTTCTTTTGGAATTTGAAACAATGGCACGACTGACGATGAAGATGTGAAGAAGTTACGTTCTTGTTGAATGATGATGCTTCTTATCACTTTATTAGATAACTTATCGATCCGTACCATATCATACAAATAATGAAGTGGGGCTATGCTGATTTCTTGGTACATGAAACTCTTGAATCTTTTGGTCTGTAGATCAGAGAGTCAACGTATATGTTCTACTTGCGAAACTTGCGGGGGATAAATTGCAATTATCGTTATAACCAATTTTTTGAAAATTTACTAATAAAGTCTCTTGGTCGGCAGATCAAAGGATATTTTAATAATAATATCATTCTGAGTATAGCAATGTCGAACTTGTGTCTCGAATTGAAAAAAATGAAAGCCCCAAATATTACAGTTCTTCAGCCGTACAATATCGACCGAACCAACTACTTTATCGCAGGGTGAACTAGAGCCACCCCCAAAATTTTTTCCACTCTCACCCTACCCCGCTTCTAGCAGCTCTAGCATAAATCAACTACCATAAGCCTAGGGAGTAAAAATACCAGTCTGTACAAAACAAAAAATTGCGATAAAATTTCTCTAGAAAATTCCGAAAAATAAAATTACATAAAAGGTTTATCATTATTATTATCGTCATCTCCTTTTCTCTATTGCGAAGTGTTAATTGTTGGAGAGTCAAACCGTTTCATAAGGTGTTGGAAATAGCAAGTAGACGAAGTTGCGAATGTTGACTGCTGAAGAGTCTTTCGTTTCGACTCCAGATCTTTGAAGGTTTTTAATTCACTCTTCGCTCCACGTCTTCAACCCCTATCTTCAGCCCCGCCAATTCTCATCCCCTGCCTGCGTGAACGGGGCGAGCGCAACCTGTGGCTGACTCTGACCGACGCGCCTCCCTGTGCCCGGAAATTCACCACGTTCAATTCTCAAACTCAGTTCCACTCTCACCGCCCGACCGTTTACGTCGTTCTTCGTTAACACGATTTCTTAGATCCTCGTAGAAACGAATACCTCGAGTATTGAGCGCTGGTGACAAACGAACGGTGAACGTAGATCAATAAGCTAGACGTAAATCGAAAAAAATTCTAAACGTGCTTGTAGTGTTACTCGAGTTACTATGGATATGCCTTCGATACGTTAATGGTAAATTATAAACATTTAATTAAATTTATAAATATTCTGACATCCCCACTGGCTGACTGTTCGAAATCATATTATATTATCTCCATCGCCATGCTGGTAGGTAAAATTATACTTTGTTTCAATATCATGTTCGTCCTTTTTATTAGTTTGCAATAATAATTTAGTTGTTAAATGATTTTTATTTTATTTATACAATCAACCCTGAAATTTATTTTTACAGTACAGTGCCAATTTTATAGAGAACGAAATTGCGCACTTTTATAGTTAGTATTTGACTGTGTACGATTAAGGGTGAAATTTTTTAATCGATATTTGTACTGGCAAATCAATCGTAATGGGAATTGACATATTGATCTACTAGTAAAGTGCTAATACATGATTGTTTAATGACAGGACAGTTATTTATATATATAATAATAATAATAATTTTCTATCTCGACCTAAGGTAACATTGACCATAGTAATCGTCTTACGTCACACGTAATTTCTATAAAAATAATATACATCATTTTCACGGTAAACTTGACAATACAATTTTTAATTAATCGATATTTTCAAACTTTTCTCTATTTATTTTCCAAGAGTACATCCGGCACTGAACGGAAATCCACGAAGTCTCAGTCAAAAGCCTCCAGTTCGCAATTACAGACGAGCGTGCAATCGTTTCCGCGTCGCGAAAATCGGGGGTAATTATTGGCGTAGCAAGAGCGAAAAATCACATGAGGATTGCATGATAGATTCTTTTAAATGCAGTCTCCAGCGACCGTGTGTAATTACGTTACAGACAATGACGAGGTCATGAAAAGCATTCAGCTTCGTGCACATAAAAACCAAAATTGAAGTAAATTTCTGCAATTCCCATATTACCTACTTTGCAAGAAAATTCAATGTGAATCTGAAAATAGGTAAATCTACATAAAAAGAGAAATGATCTATCTAAATCAGGAAAACGGGATAATTTATTCACAATCGATCTTATACGATATCAAATAGTCTTTACATCTGTCCAGCTACATAGGTAACATATCCACTGTAATATTACTAGACAGTTTTACCGGCTTAAATAAACTCGAGCTTATTCCATCTCATCTGTACAAATCATATCGTCGGTATCCTTACGCAAGAATGTTTAATTCATCGGAAGAAATGGAGAGGCAAGTCGGGGAAAAAATGTATAATTCAACATTATGGAAAAGCAGATGTACGCGTGAATGTAGTTATAAGCGGAGTGTATCTGGAATAGACAAAGTGTATTGTGGCATATAGGAATGTTACAATTTCTTACTAAGGAATATAATCGTATGCGTCAGGTATACTATAACAAATAGGTCTTTGAATATTTTTTGGAATTTTAAAATTGCCCATATGTAACTGTCAAATTGTATGTACTTTCCATGTACCTGTTACGTATAAGTATTACGAGACATTTAGTACCCTAGTAAAATATATTTCTAAGTAAATTGGGTGGGAGTAAAGGTGAAGATAGTAGATTGAAGATAATTAAAATTATCTGTTACCGATGAAATACCAGCATGAAAGATTTTCCGTGACGTCGTCTCCATCGTAATTTTCACTCGATTAAGAATAGGACGACCGATAAATAATATCTGGAACTATGGTTAATCTTGGGCAATCGGCCATTGGCGATATTATTGGTGATGCCTGATGCGTATCTTCTCGTGGGTGTTAGCGAATGATATATGCGTCTGGGTAGCAGGGTCCATGGCACAGTCTCTCATTCCGCGAGACACGATAAATCCCAATTATAAATTTACTCTCGATATAAATAGGGAAGAATATGCGTAGAACGCAGCACACGCGATACGCCAGAATTTCGTATTTTTCTTCTTCCTTTAGTTTTAGTCGATGGCACTACACTCGCGATAGTGTATCCTTTACAAACAGCCATAGGGCTTTGTCTTTTTCTAATAGCTTCCCCAGGCACGTGTGACCTAAGCCGGGTTAGTTAGGTTCTTTACTCCCAATACGCGATTAGCTAATTATATATAGGGTGAACTCTGGTGCTATACGATCGAAAATAGTTGTACCAGCATCCCTATACGTTTTGGACGATCGATTCGTATCCACAACCCCCTATCCCTGCCTTTGAGACCCCTGGGAATAATATTACCGAGACAGAGAGGGTGCACTATAAATTAAAGGGGATGATTTCTCTGGCGAATAAAGCCTACCAGACCCATATACATGGACCAAGAACAGATGCAAAGACTTTGATATACAAGAATTTTGTATATTTTTCTATATTTTCTTCTCTTAGACTTTTTCTTCGATATTATCGTTAATGCTCTGAACTGATCTTGGCTAAAAAAAATGTCGGCTGTACTAAGTATTAAAAATTGGCATTTTTTTAATTGGGGAGGGAGGATGATTTTTTAAAAGCGTTTCTCATACACTTGATATCCAAAGGCTTTCACGTGGGTGGGCAACGACCTTTTAACCTTAAGTCATGCTTTTGACGGGCAATTAGCTCGAGATCTGACGTTAATGGGATGTAAAAAGTTTTGTAGTCTGTAACAATTTTGAAATTCAATGTTACATGCATACTATTTGATATGAGCTATAGTGATTAGAGAGAGAACATTTTTCGTACGGGTTTGCATACATAGAAAAATATAACCCCGTTTCTTTCTTTTAGACGGAAATTTTATTTCCATTGAGTTTCCGCAATAAAGTTTCCGGCAACGGATGAGCTCTGGCTTGCATTGAGACATTCACTCCTAATGAGTTGACCATTTTCACATCGTTTTTACTTCATTCTGCTGATTTAATTAGTCTCCGCGTTGCTTGGCCAGACTCGTTTTAGAAATTCCGAAAATTGCATACTTTCATTTTACCTCGTTCTTCAGTATAATTTAACACTTTTTTTTTCATTTACTCTTAAGCATGTACTACGTAAAATTCATGTCAATACGAAGTAAACGACTTTTTCATCACCCTGCTAATATTTAAAACTTATATAATGCTTAAACTCACTTTTATATACAACTATGTATATTTCTTTTATCAAGATCACGTAATGAAGATATCAAGAAATAAAATTCCTTAAAAAAAAATGTATATCGGTATCTCATCCGAAGTATTCTACTGTTACAGTAAGCCTTAGAATTCATACTTTTCCTTCCATTTTTAATCGAGAAAATTGACGTGAACAAAAACCAAAAACTATATACCTGAATATTTTTCGTTGAACCTCTTCACATTATATATATTCAAGTTACTTAATTATCCAACAAGAGCTCTCCTTTAATTACATTAAATTAATTTCTATATGACTTAATATACCCTTTTGTTGATTCCAGGTATAACGGGTGACCGAAAATGACGCAATGATCCGCATCACTGGCAATTTGACGCACGATTTAGTTTAACTGTTAGTAATCCAAGTTTAAATTCCTGATCGAATACAAAAAATTTAATTAATCATCAGATAAATCCATCCATCGGCAATCTAATCATCGTCAAGTAAAATGGATCCGACACTCGCAACGTGTATAGACTGAAATACTAATTGAACAAAACTCCGTGATCTCTTAAAAAAAATATATATAAAAACATAACCGGAGAAGAGGAAATATCACATATCACTAAAATGATTGATACGCCGTCGTCCATAGACGCAATTAATTATCGCGATATTCCACCACGAGTGGTAACCCTATGGTAATATAATTAACGTAACATCGCACTGGCAACCTACATACGTGCGGCAAACTGAAGAAAAAAAAACTCTTCTCGACTCGGGCGTCACCATCTTTTTTATACTCCAAGCTTTCTCTACGCTTCGCACATTTCTACCACAAGACTTTACCGCGCGATGGCTATAGCCATTTTTACTGAGATAAGAAACCGGGACCAAAACTGCCGCGTGCCATTGAAAGTACTAATCTAGCAAGTTTTCGTCGATATACAGGAAGCAGGGTTAGCTGGAGAACTCGCTGGCCAATCTAGTTTTAAATCTACGAATACCAAGAGGAATAAGAAGGGATTTTATTAAGACACGAGACTCTGTAAAGCTTCTTGTCGTAATCGAATACATTCTGGCTAAAGAAGTTTGCAGCAAGATATCACATTGCGATCGATGCACTTCTCTCATCATTTGTATGTGTGTATATATATATTTATATCATGTCTATATATAAATATATATTTTAAGAATATACAGATACATATATAAAAATATATATATGTCGCGAGTATGTGGCACGATTGCACATAAATGAGTGAGAGCAAATCAAATAAGAGCATAGAGTAGCCACGATATTCGAAATGGGAGAGAGACTTACGCGACGTTGAATCCTTTGAACAAGAAGAGCATACCGGGTGACATACTCTTTCTGCAAGGAATAAAATTTTAATCGCGTGACGACTTGGTGCCCGAGTGTGGCTGTCAATGGGAATTACGTTGAGCGCTTCCCGGGTGAATTTGAAATTTAAAGAAACGCCCGTGTCTCGTGTTATTTTTATTCAGTTCCTTTATTTTCGTGTGAGGCACAACGAGCGTTGATACCAAAGTAAAATGCCGCAGCCTACGTCGACGAGGGAGAGCAGCAGCGAGATAATCCGGATGGAGCCACTGGGTAAAACTTCCAGTTCACGAAGTCCTGGATTGAACGGAAATGCCAATACGGAAATAGCTGGAAATTCAGGTAACTTTATTTCCTTAAATAGTTGTTGTAAGACATGATAGTATATAGGGTGCTTTTAATATAGGTGTGACATACGTGATAAGGGAGCCGACTTTTATGTGAAAATCAAAATCAAATCTTTTGGAAATATCTGAAATATGTTTTCCATTCTTAAAGGGGAAAAGTATTTAGGGGGGATGATGGTTTGACAGGCGTATAAATTGTTGAATCTGTTAACTATTGATTTTGCACCTTAGCAACGGGGAATGATTTCTAATAAAATTCACCGACCTGGGTCGGCAAGAATAAATGTGCGCGTAACTCGTGACTGAAAACGAAATATTCGAATAATTCATTACTGGGCAGGGAAACTAACCCGCAAAGGTCAACCAGCCATCTGAGAGTGAATCGCTTGCTGAAACAGTGAGGTCACAAGTTCAAAAGTTCAATCGCCTTTAAACGACCCGTTTCCATACCCATTCACGCGAATTAGAATCTACTTCCGGTTCTCGTTGACTTAAACGTATAGACGAAAAGAAAGCAACAGGAAGATTCACCTAAAATTTATTCAAATTCAATTGATTTATGCTGATTTTTGGTCTATTGTTTTTCGTTTTAATATTGGCAAAGAGAAAATTAACAAAGTATTTGTATGGAGGAGATATCGAAGGTAAATTTATTGACTTCCGCCATTATACACATGTTATTCGGTTTTATATGACATAGGTAAAGGCGAGATCTGAATGTTTAAGGCCTCCTTAGGTCGTCCATAGTTGATGCTTGCTTATTTATGTATAACGCGTATTTCACGTGGCTGTGAGACGTAAAAACTGAGCCATATTAGAATTTTCTCCATGGCAACCATGGCGCATATAAATTGGAAAAAAGGAAAACTATTTGAATAATTTGAGTCATGAAATATTATACAATGGCTCCCTAGTTCAGCACGGACAAAATTTCATTGAGGATTTTCCTATAACACCTCCGATTTTCCAATAATATCTCGTATATCGTGGCATATAGTGGACGTCGAATTTTTGAAACTATTCTTAGATATTTACATTGTGATATAATATCCAAGACGCTATTGACTTTCTAAAGGGACAGGGGTCGTCGTCTTTTTGAGAAACGGAAGTGCTAAGCCATCCTGAAATGCTATTGTCGTCAGACTACCCACGTTTTTGTTCGTTCAGGATATTGAACTTGAGACCGAGCGCAAAGTCTTTCGCGTGCGTCTCTTATTCACAGAATTAAACATTAGAGTGAAGTTGGCGGCAATAGGAATTTTTCATGATTTTAAATACAAAGACGGCACTTCAGCTCGATCAAGTCTCAATGAATGATAAAATAAGAATCCAAGCGAGTGATCAAAGTACAGCGAATGTAACGCCAGGGGTAGACAGTACGAATAGTGATGGATTGAGGATGACTCAAATAAGAGAGTTGCGAATAGAACACCCCCGATGAACGCCGATCGATTCGTGATTCATGTTTCGCGCGCCGACTTCCCTTAAAGGGTGACGCGAGATCTCAGAGCACAATTTTTTCCGCAAAGGGCGCATGTATGGAGATGATGAACAGAGATTGTGGGGTTGACTCCAAATGGCATCCCTCAAGGTCAGGAAGCTCTTTCATGGCGTGTGTGAAACTTAAGCACGTACCTACTCTCCAGCGTCCTCGACTCTAGTAGCCAATAAGGGTTAGAAAAGGGTGTGACCTCTTTAATATTCAGAACGATATCAAGTACCCGATAAGATAATCTTAATGGAAAGAACCACCCTGTGACGTGAGCATAAATGTCCAAATTTCAAAAAGCATTACAAAAACAGACTTAAAGTCGTTCTGTAGTAATTCCCCCTTACCGACAACGTACTCCTAGGAAAATCGATAAGACTCTACTGGCCGAAACCATAGATGCCTCCAGTTACCACGAGATGGTGCCAGTGGGCCGTGAAACATCCCCCGAGCACGGGACTGCAAATCCGACCCCGTCAGCAGCCCCAACCGGAGTTTGGAAAGCGCCGCCATTTCTGCCTACCACCGCAGTCGCTATATCCACTTTAATGCCAATGAAATGTCAAAGCAGAGTGCTCTCTACATAACAACCGACAGAGGCAGTCTCTTCAGGAACTGCATAAGTCTGGCCGTGTCGTTACGTGTTCCGATTATCGCGCTAATCCTCGTCGTAATCCGGGTTCTCCCGTTAGCCTAAAAACACCGTAGAAAGCGGCAACCAATCGTGTCGACTATTCCTCGGGACTAGAACGAATAGTGACAGTTAAAGTATTCATTTCCAAGTCTTCCCTATACTTCCTAGTGCAAGAGCATAGACGATTTCTAATAATTTCCACACGAACCTCAGTGCTTTTAACCTCTGTGTACCTGAGTGACTGTTGAGTGCGTAGGGTGCGTACATGCATGACTTTGACTTTGGCCCGGCCGAGACCCGCACACCAATCATCACTGCCCTCCTAGTGCACTTCTGTGACCTAATTGCAAATTCTGGCGGAGCAGAGAGAACCCCTTATTAAAATCGCGTATGCCTCGAACGAAGGCGAGGTAAAAGGTTTTGTATACAGAAGGCCGCCACCCAATCAGTTCGCAATGAGCGAACAGGATGTCGACGATGTTGCCTTTCTGACAGGTGAGATGGACAGTTGTACCTAATAGGAAGTTGTAGAAAAAATATATATATATTATGTGATGCCTGCGGGTGAGAAATAGTGGTATAAAAGTGGAGAAGATGAAACAGTCCTTTCCAGAGCATCGATATACTTAGATCGATGCTCTAGTAAATAGGCATGTGCTAGATACACAGGTAGATGTAGGGCAAGGATCTAGGAGACGAAAATGGACATGAAAAACGAATGTAGAATTCTAGGTAAGAACTTTAGGTACCTCTTCCTATATTCGTTACGTATTTGACCGGCTGGCACAGTTACGCTGCTTCGAATACTCGTCGCGAGTACGTTAAAGCACGTGTGTACGATCAATAAGCGAACCTTCTAATCTTCCAAATTAAAGCCTTTTTCTACGTACGTGATACGCAATGTTCGAGTACACCTTTAACGTTTAAAGTAAGTAGCTCTACCTTGTCGTTTTTACGCTGATATTATTTTTATCGTGGATAAATCTAGGCCGTACTATATACGTGGTATCTATTATGTTGAGATATATGTATATTCTTATGTCACATATATACCATGTGTTTTTTATTCCATATACTCTATTCTAGGTGAATATTATATAGAAACCAATAATTATTTAGGTATATATTCGTTTAATACGGTTAATTCAACATTAAATTTTGCCTAAGTATTTATTTAAGACCAAATGCAAAGCCTAGGTACGTGTATTTATAAGAGCCTGGGTATATTATCATTGTACGTCAGATTAAATTGAACAGCAGACATCGCAGACCTTGACGCTTAAAAGTGAGACCATAATAAGACGTAAATTATGTTTTTCTCGTATTCATTATTTTATGCTATTTTTTTGGGTTTGTCACAATTTTCTCGAGCTATCCTTGCTCTATAATTAAATATATTTTTAGGGGACAGTAACACGGGTCTACACAAGCGCAGCATCTATGAACACAACGGTGTTGCCGTGTGTTCACAAAAAAGGGCACTATGCATTGCCACCATCGTTTTCGCCGTTCTTTTCGCCATATCACTCATCATTGCCTTTGCGGGACCACAGAATGGTGAGAAATTGTATATTTTTATAAATAACTGTAGTACAGTCGTTATGGGTATGTCGGTTCTTATCATTTTATCAATTTCTATTCTACGCGTATCGCCAGACTGCCCATGTGCTGGAGAGAAACCAGCTAATCTCGAAGCCGAGGAAGATAAAGAGAGCAGTAAGCCTCTCGCTACTAATGGCGAGGTAAGACTAATTGGATAATATTCTAATCGCGTGTGGAATCCTCACAGGAGGCATTAGGAATGATTATACGTTTCTAAGGACCTGACAATCAAACTGTGTTTGATTATAGTGAACTTGTCTTTTTTTTTATGAGAGACAAAATCGATCTTATGTAATCTACTGGTTACTTGTAGTATATATAGAGTATTGTGTGCTATGTTGAATTGCGACATTTAATAATCAATTAATGGCGCCGATCCGTAGAGAATAGAAAACTGTAAAAATAGTTTCTACTTGCGAAGGTTTAAAGGGAATAGACGATTTTTATTTGTTTCACTGTTTTCTTGATGGTATTTCTAATTATTTGTGAACTGTGATATTGGAGTATCTTTTTGTATGATTTTCAAAATATTGACAAAGATGAGAGTGTATTTGTTTTGTAGAATGAAAATTAGGTAACTATGAAAAAAAATTCTCAAATTTTAATGGATAATGAAATAACTGCCGTTATATCATTTTTAATGTCAGCTTTACTTATTTTTATTATGTAGCTGCCAACTTAAATTTTCGCTGACAAAGATTCCGAGTGAATAGTGCTCAAGTCTTGAGTTATCCGATAGCACAGATTTTCACGTGTGTCGCAAATTGGCACGACTGATAAAAAATATATATGTATAGAACGACTGCGCCTGAAAACCGGCATCCATAAATTCACTCTAACACGGCGAGTTATCCGTCTAGGAAAAAGCATGGCTTACAATTAGTCTAACGAGGCACTTACACCTTTTACTTGATAAATTTATGTGGTATTATAATTTCTTTTTAGGTTTTCCCATGGAATAATGTTAGACTGCCCACATTTGCCCATCCCACTAGGTACAACATTACGATCCATCCAAATTTAACGACTTTGGAAGTCAAAGGTGAAGTTAAGAAGATTGCACATTTTTTGGAAAAAAATCCATTCCTATATCAAAATATATTTTATAGGTAAAATTGTTTTTCTTTTCTTACAGGGCAAGTCACGATTGAGTTTTATGTCGACAAAGAGACCAATTTTATCGTCTTCCATAGTAAAAACTTGACAATAAGTGAAAAGGTTTGTTATTTGCTCTACGCTAAATAAATTTCAAATATCATGCATCGCCAAATTTTTCTTCCTCCGTTCCAGATGGTTCAAGATCGCAAGGGTCATAGATTGAAAGTTGCTAAGCTACTGGAATATCCGAAGCATCAGCAACTTTACTTGGAATTAGAGGAAAGCAAATTTCGAAAACGTGGAAACTATACGGTTCACCTGAGATTCGTTTCCAAATTGTCTAGCGAACTGGAGGGCTTTTATTTGAGTAGCTACATAACAGCCGACGGAGAAAAAAGGTAGAATGAACACAATCTTCAAAAAATATTTTTTACCCAAAAATTAGTACAGTGCGCATAACATATATTATTTTACTTTGCAGATACTTAGCCACAACGCATTTTGAACCCACATACGCTCGTTCCGCGTTTCCATGCTTCGATGAACCACAATTCAAGGCGAAATTTAAAATGTCCATTTTCAGAGACAGATTTCACATAGCATTATGTAATATGCCTGTAGTCAATACAGAGGACGCTGGTTTCTATATGGGAACTGGACTTGTAAGTGAAACATACTATTGAGTATTCTCATAAATGCATAAAAATTAAAAGAATATAAAATCACACCTGAAAAGAAAATTCACTCTAGAATAAATCATCACTAAAAGCTTTTGCTCATCTGCACCTGACATTTAACTCATTCATAAAACCACAAATTGGCAAACATTCATTATAAATATCATCACTTGTAAATCGACCAGAACCGCATCTATACAAGCCTGACATAGAACAATGAAAATTCTCAGCTCCGTGATGACTTCCAAGAATCCGTCGAGATGTCGACGTACCTGGTGGCCTTCGTCGTCTGCGATTACGAGAGAGTATCCGAGATGACACGGCGGAACGTATCCGTAAGCGTTTACGCAGCGAAATCGATGCTTCCGCAAGCGCAATACGCCGTCTCGATAGCCGCAAAGATTATGGATTACTTTGAATTATTTTTTGGCGTACATTATCCACTGCCAAAACAAGGTAGATATAATTAAAAATAAAATTAAAAGAAATATTGTGATTCCCACCAATATCACCATATTATCAACACATAACAATTCAATAATTATCGATTCCAGACCTGATAGCCATTCCTGACTTTGCTGCTGGAGCCATGGAAAATTGGGGCCTAATCACGTATAGGGAGACATCAATACTGTATGATCCGGTAGAGACATCGACCATAGCACATCAGTGGATTGCTATAGTGATTGCTCACGAATTGGCTCATCAATGGTTTGGAAATTTGGTGACCATGAAATGGTGGAATGATTTATGGCTAAACGAAGGTGCTGCCAGCTTCCTTGAACACAAGGGTGTTAATCACGTGTCACCCCAATGGGGTATGATGGATCAATTTATATTAGAAAAAACACAACCGGCGCTTCGGTTAGACGCCTTGGTTAGCAGTCATCCTATAAGCGTTCCAGTAAAGGATCCTTCAGAAATAGAAGCCATCTTTGATACGATAAGCTATAATAAAGGAGCGTCGATTCTCTATATGCTGGAAAGTTTCTTATGCGAGGACGTCATGAAGAGAGGACTTAATGATTATTTAAATTCGCATTCTTATGAAAATGCGGATACTAATGATCTCTGGGCGGTTTTTACCAAGCATGCTAATCATACATTTGACGTTAAGGTATGTTTATAGTAGTTGCATAGAATTTAAAGATTTTCGGTATATTAGTTGTATGTTGTACTTTATTTTGTAGGCTATAATGGATACCTGGACTCAACAAATGGGTTTTCCACTTATTACTATCAGTAGAGAAGGTAATATCATAACGGCGACACAAAAAAGGTTACTTTTGTCACCAGTCGATAATGAAACAGAACTTTTACTGCCAAAGTCGCCATTTAATTATAAATGGTACGTCCCACTCAGCTATTATACGGACAAAGAGCCACAAAATGTGCACAACGTATGGATGAATATGACTGATGGTGAGATTTAAAGTGTACGCTAAAAAATGTCTTATGATATTAATTATACTGGTTCTTTAGTGACCTTCGAGATTCCGGCTGAAGTCGAATTCATCAAGGGAAACATCAACCAGACTGGTTTTTATCGTGTCGCATATCCCGAAGAAATGTGGACTTCAATTATATCTACGTTAATTAATAATCATACGAAATTCAGTCCAGCCGACCGTGCCAATCTTATTGACGATGCCTTTACACTCTGCAAAGCTGGAATACTGAATGCTACAATTCCCTTAGAACTTTCCTTGTATCTTTTAAATGAACGAGATTTTGTGCCATGGTCTACAGCCCTTGAACACTTTAACTCTTGGGCGAACAAGCTGAGCGAGAGTTCAGGGTATAAGAGATATCTTGAGTTCATAAAGAGATTAATTGGACCAGTCATCAGATACGTCAACTGGAAAGATGATGGTCCACACGTGAGGAAGTAAATATTGCAATGCTATACTATAAGCTGAAAACATTTGTAGAACTCTGTGGAATGATAAAAATTATCTTTCTTTTTTAATATAGATTATTACGAAGTAACATATTACATTGTGGAGTTTGGGTGAACTTAGAAGACGTCGTCAAATCAGCCCAAAATTTATTTAATGATTGGATGCTGAAGGGAAAAAGTATTTCTCCAAATTTGAAAGAAGTCGTATATTCAGCAGGTTAGAATAACATTTGTGTTGTTTCAATAAGAAAGAATCGTATTCAGAGAGAATATTATAAGATAGAGTTAACCAGTGTACTGTTGCATATTTAGGAATCAAATATGGCGGAGAAAAAGAATGGAACTATTGTTGGGAAGCATATCAAAAGTCTCAAATTCCAAGTGAACGAAGGATCCTCCTAAATGCTCTCGGGCAAGCTACTGACCCCTGGTTGCTTCAGAGATACTTGCTAGCGTCATTAGACAGGGACAAAGTACGTCCACAAGACGTGGAAGGTGTCTTCGCAGTGGTTTCCGGAAATCAAGAAGGGAAACTTCTGGCCTGGAGGCACCTCAAAGCTTACTGGTCTAAAATGCAAGCCATGTTTGGAAACGGAACGTTCACATTAAGTGGACTGATATCAATAGTGACCTCAGATTTCTCCACGGAGTACGATTACCAAGAGGTAACAAATCTCCATCTATAAATGTTAACCCTTTTGCTTCGCGTGAACTATTGCGTAATAAATTTCTAAACATTTTCCAGGTGTCGGAATACTTTAAAAATGTCGACGTCGGCGGAAGCCAACGAGCACTCGAACAGAGTCTAGAAACTATCAAGCTCAATATTCACTGGGTAAACGAGAACGTGGAGACGATCAACCAGTGGTTGATAAACTACTTGAACATTCTCCCAAGTTAAATTATATAGCGAGCCTTGATTTGAGGTGAACGTATGAAGGAAAGAAAAATGGCCGAGCCAAAGGTGTACACAGGGTCTTCGTAAAGGAAGAATTCAAACGTAGGGTTTAGCTTTAGCACGGATTTAATGAGAACGTTGTTTTACTTTTTTGCTGAACGACGTTAGCAACGAGAACTTACGAAGATCATTCGACAACCTCAGTCAAGTGCCAATCACTTTAACGGTCTCGATATAGGAAAAGGAAGAAATAATGAGACAATGAAGAACAGCAGAACATATTATCTCGCAAGAGTATTTGTGCTCCACCGTCCCTGTGATTGGTTGACGCCATATTTCTTTTTTATTTGTTTTTCCTTCAAACCTTCCGCCACGTGGAAAGGAGTGTTATTGGTTGGTTCAACGAACTGTGTTTGAGAACCGTGAAATAGTGTACATATTTGTTTCTATGAATAACCATCGTCCCTCGTACGAAGATTGCGTGACCAAATGCTAAAACGAGTGACAAAAAATGTAAGAGCTTTTAAGAATACCCCCCGAAAAAAGTAGCAGGTTACGAGTTCACGATCTCTAGACACAGCATGTTGAATTTAATATTAACCAGGATAGATTATGGAATATTGTATAGAAAATAAGGCAGCGTCTTCCAAACTGCGAGATATCGTCACAAAGGTAAAGGTACATTCATGTAAAACAAAGTAAATTGTGACGGCAACTAAGAAACTATCTATCGACAGGTTCCTATAGATCCTGAGATAAAGTGTATCGAATGTTTTCAAAAATAATTATAGAGTGGCTGACCTAGTATGGAAAAGGCTGCCTTGAGTTATGACATACATTTGCGTATAATAATATGATTCTGATTATGTAAAATTGTCCAATGACCTAATTTACACTGGGCATCTTACGCTATGCTCATTAAAGCACTATATTAATATCAATTAGTTTAAAAACGCTATTTAAACAGCGGTTTAATATGAATATAGTTCTTTACTACACCTGTCAAGTGCTCAGTGTAAACTAGATCAATGGAGCGCTCATTTGGTGCGATTTATTAAGTAGCATATCAACCAAAAATAGAGATCAGACAAAACACGATATAGATAAACACGATCACGAATTGGACGTTGTCTGCCTCGCCTTTCGCTATTGCCCAACATCGCCTAATCGTGGATAAGGCACTTATTTTTGCCATTCGTGAGCCGAATCCTTTCGACATGATTAGGTAATTAGTCAAAAGACGAACAAAAAATAATCAAATTATTGTGCTGAAGAGTGGAGATTAAAAACTGTTTAAGTGTTGTGTGCCATGTGTTCATGTTGCTGAATGCCGTTACCGACGCGGATATCGAAGCACCGCGTTGTGAATGGTTTTACGATGGTTTTCCGTGTGAACTAGCAAAATAGATAATTGGATATTTTACTATGGGGAACTGTAAATTTATAGTATCATGACGCTTTGTACGGTGTGTATAGCATATGAGTAAGGTGTTCGTACAGATCATTCAATTATTGCGATCGTACGCACGAGTGTCGTACTCGAAGTGTGTTTTAAAGCGCCTAAGGTGAGAGCGAAGGAAAAGAAAAGGAAAGGGACATAGAAATAATCACTTAAAAAATAGTTAAATTCCTGCCTGATAATACGTTTCGAGAGATTATCCAATTTTTATAATTATCCGACGATCCATGACATGACTTCCGGATGGACTCATCCCAAGTATGATTCCATGCACGGAAATATTTAGCAGCTCGACAAGGAACGTTTTTGCAAAGTTAAAAAAATATTTGCAATCAGGATTGCGAAACATGAAATAAGGCAGTTTCGATTAACAAAAAATTCCCTCCAAAAACTTATCCAGGATTTCCTGTCGCCGTTAAACCCACCAACAGTTTCTATAAGAAGGTTCTCGTATCCTTACTAGTTTTTGATATTTCTTTATCACGCAGTGAGTGCCCAAAGAACAAAAAAAGTCTGCAAGATTAAAGTAAATATGCTCGACAATGATTTTTATCAGGTGACATGAATTTTCAAATTTCATAAAAAATATTTAATACATTCACGAATTTTTCGATCTGGGTTTCGCATACTCGACGTAATTGCGCGCGACGCGGAACTCCTGGCACTGTTACGCTGTAACTAAAACAGCTGTAAGCTAATTCAAAGTAAAACGAAAAGAAAAGTGGAGTAGAAGGAACAATTTCTTATCGTTTCATCACTTAGATTTTTATATACACCTAATCTACGACGAATGAACGAATCGACGACGCACAAGTAGATAAAATAGGATATTTTTTCACTAAGAATTTTCCTTCCGATTTTCAACTCTCCCCATATTTTGTGGCTCTCACTCTTTCTCTCTTTCATTTCTAACGGATACTTTGAATAAGAGTGAAATCGAATTTTTTTAAATGCTTCTGGTCATGTGGCTCCTTATTACGAATATGAAATGGTTGGCTCGAAAAACGACGGGAGTCGACAGAGGCCTACTTTGCATTGTTTGTGATAGAACATATCTTTGTACAAACGCAAATGCAATTTATCTCTTTATCTAATTGATTAACTATCCATGCAACTAACAAATCTCATTTTCCTTTTCTTCGTTATATTTATTATACGATTAAGGAGAGAAAGGAAACGGATGTAAGAAATTAACAAAAAAGATAATTATAATTAATTCTTTCGTTCGTAATAATATCCAAATCTGAAGGAATGCTCCTAAAATACGAATTCAAAGTAAAAGAGCCATTTTTAGTAGAGCATTTTACATTTTTCTTTGTTCTAACAAAGTGTCCTCTTCACAAAATTGAATAACTGCAGTCAACTCTATTAATTTACCTATAAATCTACCATTTCGTAATTCATCGTATTCACAGGCAATAAAAGATACCTTGTGTATCCACTGTAAAAGCAAAATGTAATTTTGCGACGGAACCCATCGTGAGCAGGACAAAAAAAGTATAGTCATACGTAAAGACTGTACAGCAGAGTAAACCAAGGATTCTGTATTTTATGCAATCATAAAACGATACCCTTAAACGTCTAATAAAAAAAAAAAAGAAAGCGAAGCTGCTTGCGTTTCGTATATTAATAAAATAACAACCGATATAACGATATATTGTATATTGTTCTCTATACTGTACTGTTGTCATAGATATTTTGTTGTATAAAAATTCGAGACATGTACAAGTATACAAATGAATATATTATATGTTTAAAATATATGCTTTCTCCATTTTTCATTATTACGTCGGATCGACTCGATCTGAAAACTTTTCATCCCTGCAGTAGTTATTTCGTGGAACCTACTGGAAGACGACACGTCCACACGAAATGGACGAAACTGTTTGTGAGAAAACGAAGCGGTTTAATAATTCAGAGGGGGGGGGGGGCGTGAAAGGTCACGCAGGAAGGCAATTCCATTGAGCACCTTATCGTTAACATACAATGAGCATCGACTTTCCAGAAGGAATGATATAATTAATTTTTCAACCAACGACCTTATACACTAGTGTTTCAAGAGATGAAGATAAAAGAATAAATGTCGATAACTAATTATGTATCAGGCTGTAAAATACCTGTTCACCTGAAATAGAAGAATTTTAAATATCTACTCAATCGGAATGTAAAATTGTCCGAAGCCAAGCCGTTACAGCAAATTAGAATGTTCGCTCGGACCCTACCATTCCTACTTGGTCTCTTAAGTATAACTATCCACAGTGACTGACGTCACTTCGGGACTAATAATCCAAACGTCGACAGAAACAAGACGCGCAGTTTCCATCTCGTATTAACTCTCACATTCGTGAAAGTTTAGTTTACGTTGCGACAACTTGGGATAGAGGGTGTTACGAACGTGTTGTAAGAGGATAGAAAGACGGCAAAGAAGAGACTAGTGCGCATCGCCACTGCGCATAGTGATATACCGGAAAAGGGACTTTGCAGCGAAAAACGCGCGCTGCATTCAAACTTAGATCACGCGGTGACGTCGTGTGTATAATCATAAACTGGTGGGAGCACCCATGTCGCGCAACAGCCATTAGCCTTCGCAAAATTGTTAATCTGTCAAGGGATAATAATGGCTGTTAATTACGAATAAGCTTCTTGTGTTTTGTTATATTGTGTACCAGAAATATAAAAAAAAACCTAGTGCTGTTCGTCATCGTTGACTTTCACTGATCACACACATCGACCACAATAAATTCGATGGCCTTTGGCAGAGTGATAGTTACTTCGGCTGCGTGAGAATATTACGAGATAAATTTTGTGAAATCCTGTGCGGTTACAACGTAGTGGAAAAATGATGGACACAGAAGATCTTCCTCGGATGAAGGAACTTTTACCTGAAATTGATCCACCTGTTGATAAGACTGCACCAACAATTTTTAAGGTAAGAGAAAATTTTGTTGAGTAAAAATTAAAGTGTCATCATTCCGTATATCAGATTAAGTGCGGCAACGCTGTCGCGATGTATATGACCATGAGCAAAGTTCACGTAGATTTGATTACGTATTGAGCTGATCATTTATGGTGTTCAGTTTGACTTATACATCTATAAATCACTAAGGTTTGTGGCTAAAAAGTTGGATTATCTGTGGGGAAATTTAGAAAATTGGCGCAACACATTCGCTTTACCTTGAGAATTGGGTCGTGGTAATTCGTTCTTTTCTATTACCGACCGAATTATCTATGATAATACAGCGAATTCTACCTTATCGATAATACGTATTGATTCTCCAGTCGTAAACAGTAGAATACGGGCACGTTCCTAAATTCAGACAGCACTGCGAGCATGATTGTCTCTCGCTCTATTGCTTGCAGGTAAAGAAGGATACAATGATACTCGTAGCACTGGCAGCGAATTTTAGAATGTTATACTTTATATACTTTGAATTTGTACGATTTCAAACTTTAGTGATAGTTAAAGCTATTGGTTGTCGTGACAGCTTAAAATCATTCTTAATTATTTTTAGGTAAATCACTAAAAAGCTGACTAATTCAGGTTTAAAAAGAGACGTTTCCTCGAGAATAGCGTGCTAATGATCTTTTTGACATTTGGACCTTTAAAACAGCTATAGAATCCGCCATTACGCTTGTCTCAGTTTTGTAATTTTTTCTTCATATTTCGACATTTCTTAAATTGAAATGAAGTTGAAACAAATTTTATACAAAAACTGTATAAACATAAACTTTGTCGAACTTAAAATAAAGGAGAACATGATTTTAAAACTTTCCCCGGTTTGACGTCATCACTGTATATACATACGTGTGCACATAGAATAGCTGAGAACAACCTTAACCCACGGACCTCTGGATACAGATACGTAGTTACCATATTCAGGTTCTAGTTGAGCATATAAAGATTCCATCCTAGGCTTTTGTCAAATTGTTTAGTCGGACGAGTACTTTCTACTGTCGTGCGAATCAAGTTCGATTTTTCGTTAAATGATTTTTACATTTAATATAGATTTCGCTAAAAATATTTAAACACTTTCTATAAATTTTACACGCATGTAATCTTCTTTGGAGAAATTAAATAAGGTAACGGCACTAACAGAAATTTACGTGCGATTCCAATGTTACGGAATAGATATTATTTAGGTTAACCGATAAGCACATTTCAAAACATAAATGACTCGATTTCTCCATATTTTAGAAATCTTTATATCGCCTGATAATATGATAAATAGAGATACTGTAGAAAATTTCTCAAACTAAGAGTAGTGGAAAATCATTCGGTTACATATCAAAATCTTGCATGATCTTGCGCAATCGGATACATTTTTACAATAATGTGAACGCATTCAAATAATGTGACACTCAAGAACGATTATGTAAGTCTCTCCCTAGAATCGATTTATATGACTGCTAAAGGAGTGTCTTATCGTTCTACACACCTATCTCAAAATATATAATGATAGCACATCTTGCATATTCACTGTGAAGTGTAAAACAGCTTGTCATTCGAGACTCGTTTAAAAATCAGTAAAAACAACGTTAAGTGCTACTAGTCTGGTGTGACCAGTCGATGTCATCCATCAGTCGGTACCAAGTTGATCACACACTTGGTACCACCAAGGAAATCCCGCGATAGTAGAGCTAAGGAACTTGCTTGTATATGTATGCATCGATAATTATCCAGTGGGGAAGACTGTAGATGGCGGCAAAAAGTCCGAAGAGAAAAGTGCAGTTGTTACGGCCCTGAGACACAACGTTGCCAGAGTGAATGCTGAGTCACATATTCCGAGCGATCTTTCCCAGCAGGGTGTACGTTCCTATTCTCCGTGAAAAATATACAATTATTGCATAAGTTGTAATTTCGTGAAATAATTTTTGCCGATGAGATTGAAACGAAAATGATTTGATGTGAATGATAAATTACGTCAGCAACGAGCCTCGAGGATATTCGAGGATTGGAGCACATGTATTTAGACGGGGTATGCGTGAACTGTCATCCCTCAGCAAGTTCGTGTAATTTTAAGAGATTTTTATGAGTGCAGCTACAGTGTCACTGACAGTGAAGCAATCAACGTGATTTTGGATAATCGTAACGTGGGTTGGCGGATTCCCGTTTTATCGCTTGCGCGAGCCTACACCGAGTGCACAGGAGTTTGACGTGGCCCGTGTGTTTTGAGGTTATTTTTATACCCGTGTAACTGACCTATACCCGACGAAGAAGAACTCTACGTCTTTATTTCTCAACTGACAGTCCCGGTGTATGGTTGTCTCTCGAGTCTGCTGATTATACTCTTTTTTGCGTATCTTGTGTGATTGTGACAATATCTTATAGAAGCGATTGGAGTAACGAAATCTTGATAACCTCAAAATGGAGTAATTGTCAACATCCGGACCGGTTTCTTGTGTGATTTAAACTTTTTTGTGATCAGTGATGTACTTGGTGTAGTGGTTTGTCTTTCGAGACAATGAACATTTGATTGAAAGTGGATATGGACATTTGAGACTTTGGTATAAGAACTTTGCAACACAGTGCATACCCTTGTCTTGTACAATGTTTGACCTGCTTTTTGTACTTAACGTCAAAGCGAAGCCACTGTGACAACTGCATATAACCTAGAAAATTTATTTGAGGGTGAAGGAAAATATCTGTGATAAAAGTTGGACTAAGGTAGTGCGCCAAGATGTTGTGCCTCAAGAAACTATACCGCGAAGAGCTTTTGCAGCTGGCATTGCTGCTCTCGCTACTTCGTGTTGATCCAGGTTCCTATCTAGGATTGGATATTCAAACAATCGGAGTAGGATCATTGGATCTTAACAATGGATCTGGGTGGCATACTGATGCTCATACCATTGTGCATCGTCCTACGTATGTACATCCAAAGAATCTGGACTCGGTGCTGCTTAACTATGAGAGAGATTTATTTGAAGACTTAAACTCGCTAGGTCGATACAACCGGCTAAATTCTGCTCAGAATAATATTCATGCGTACTTGCTAAATATCGAAGATGCTGGGAGGAACATTGCTGTGGCTGGGCCTAGCATGCCTACATCTAATGACCCATCTAGGAATATGACATCGTCTGATACACCTGACTCTTCAGAAACGCCTACAGAACCTGTCGGTGCTGCAGAGCTCACCCAAGAGGTACTTCTTCCATGAATTTTAACAGTTTATACAAATCTACAAAATAAACAAACATCCGAAACACTATTTACGCTTGTGCAAAAAGCCTAAATACGAACTAATACGAACTAAATAGAAAAAAAATTTTTTTCAAGAAGACTAAATCCAGTAGAGGTGACTATGAAACTGATAAGAATAGAACAGCAACTTCTATGGTTTCTTTAAAGACTTACTTATTATAGTATATGAATATATCTTCCTATGAAGATTTCAAAAACATCTAGCTTCGCATATATTCTTAAAGGGAAAGAGTACAGTACAAAAATTCCAACCACATGTTGCATACCATATTCTACCGTTAAGTTAATAATCTTCATACAATGTATAAATTTACTTTACTTATCTTTTCAAGATACTCGGTCACAGCATTGATAATTATTTGCAAAAGTAAGTCCCACTCAATATAATATATATATTCATCTTCCTGGCAGTTTTTTTAAAAGAGAAAAATATTTTCTTTTCATGACTGCTCGATTATAAAAATATCTTGAAGTCATGATCTCAATATATCTACGCTCTAATTCGATGCAGAAACAATGTCATATGATACTATCGCACTTTTGGTTCTTTATCGCTTGTTTGGCACTTTACGAGATGTAAAATGGTGTAAATAGATGTCAGGAAATTGACAAATATTCTTTCTTTCATAATCCAATGGCGCGATTGAAGCAAAGGAGGGGTTTGTAACGAATAATGAATGTCTATCCGGTATATATAAGACTGTCCCTATAAAAATCAACATGGACGACTTAACTAATAATGAACTCAATGGCACTTCCGGTATTATCACTCAAACATTGGTCTTCGTTAAACAGGGACCCAAAAAATAGATAGTGCCCTGACTTACAATTAGAAGACAAGCGTACAGGATACATTAATTCTGATAACACGCTTGATGCATAGCCAGAAGGAAAGAAAATAGAATAAAAATAGAATTAACGTCACGTAAATAGTCATTCTGGCAGGGCGCTATTTTTTTTCACCCGAAGACACTGGCATGCAAAAATCAAAAATAGCCAAAGTTCCCAGACTCAGGTTCTATAGTTTTTTGTTATTTTCTTTTTTATTTTCGCACACCACGATTTGGCGCAATATGTTTCCACGAACTGGATAATCGCCCAGAGTTAAATGACCGGCTTGAAGTGCTTTGATTCGTATACGTATTTGAAACCTTGAAACGACCTTGGCGAATATTACGCACCCTTTCACCTTTCTCTTCAGCGTCGACGTCACATCCAATTAAAAATATTCATATTTGCCTGCATACAAAAATATCTTATACACCAAATGAAACATTTTTATTAATCCTTTCAACATTCATTGTATTTCAAATTTCATGAAAATTCTCAAATATTATACGTCCAACACTATTCTTGTTGTCCTCGCGTATACAGGCTACCCATATCTGTACTCATCGATCTGGGTTAATCGATCGCAATTCCATTCGCCAGTAAAACAATCTTTGATTTTAACATCGTGTCAGGATCATCAGTTTGACTAGTTGATGGACTATCGGCTGTTACCACTAGCATGTAAAATATATAGTTAGCCATGATCCTGCCTATTCAGGTTGTTCGAGGCCAATGTAACCTATGAAATGATTTTCCGAGCGTCATCTTATCCAGATCAGTGTGCCACCTGTGCATACGACCTTAGACACTGTGTGGCTTTTGTCCGTGATCTGAGTATAGAATGATCCTGCCTTCATCCAATGTTAATACGGATTCAATCCCTAAAGGTCTAATGACCTCGACCAATCAAATTGCCCTCTTTTCGTAAGCCGAAGATTCACTGAGAGAACCAAAGATGTCAGACCTCCCGTGGCACAGAATTCGCGAGGTCTCGTGATTCGCTTGCAGTGACCCCGATAACAAAAATAATCGAGCACCGGGGATCCGCGGTATCCTGAGGGAAAAGAAAATTTCAAGGGATAACACCAGATGCGACCTCGATATCTCGGGGAATTAACGTTCTGGCGACAAATCAACCAACCGATGCAGGTCATCACTTTAACGCCACTTGTGCGTCCACCCACAGCGTTTGAAAATAGCACGCAAGACCTTCGTGTTGACGATTTTGCGAATGTCCAAGTCCACGACCTCACTTCGCGGCCCTGAACCGTATGTACGTACATGCATCCGCGGAAGTCATTCCGCAAAACAGTTTTTCCATTTTTATTTTTTCTACCTGGGATTCTTAGTTTCTGAACATAGTACTAGCAGCAGCGATAGCATTGCCATGCTGCGTTAAAAAAATTTTAAATTGCCATAAATACTTGTTTGCCTAAAGTAAACAAAAGATACAAGATCCCCTAATTTTATCTCTAGAGGATCCCAGATAACAATTTTCGGATCCCTCGCCATATTCCATATCCTGTATCAAATTTAACTGTGAGGAACGTCAACGACGACGACATCGGTGAGAATATTTTTCCACGTTCTCGTCTCTGCGCCGAACTTTGAAAAAGGCGTAGGTAAGCAGTCCGTGTTCGCTTTACCCAGGTCCTTTTTAGTCACAAAGAGCCAGTCTCCTTACCCGCAGACTACTAACCCGGTCCACGTCCTCCGTATTAAAAATGACGCACCGCTCTGAGAGCAACGCTACGTGGCCGTTTCGAACGGCGTCTGGAAGCGTGGGTCGCTCTGGTTAGGATAGGTTAGTTGTCCGGCCGTGACCTTGCTTGCTCCTCGTAATAAACCCACAGATCAGCCGTGTAAATTTAGAGGGATCTAAACTATAAAGAATATCATTGGTGAGGGGCATCCACTACGCTCTTTTTCTCACGCGTCCTTCTCGAACCTTGCACGACTTGCAAATTTTATTCTCGTGTGACGATCGAGTGACGATTTACGGGCATATCGATCAATGGTGAAAAAAATTAAATCATCGTATATAACATAAAAACATCAGCCGTCATTGCTTAGCACCGTTGCCAAAGTATCCATGAATAATAATTGATTACAATGAAAAATCTGGCAACAACTGTATTTCAAAAAGTACCAGTATTAAAATTTCACTCTTATTTGAACATCGTTAATCATTTCAAGCGAAAAAGAAAAGAAAGAAAATAAAAAAATGATCGTACACGGTGCAACCCAAGAGAACGTGGCACTGCATGAGCTCTGAATCATTAATATTAATATTTGTAATTGCCTTTAATTTAATGTATCAGCCTGGAAGGTTGTTCATCTGTACAAATAAAACGTTCATTCTCGTCCATCGTCATATCTAAGTACATCAATGTACATTGCTCTTCGAATTGTCTCGTAGACATGACTTTTCCTCGATATAGAAAAGCGGAAGTATCTTGACTGTTTCCAAGAGGAATAATAACGAGCTGCTCTCGTCAATTCACGATGTCGCAGTAGTTATTGGCAGAAAGCCTGGCTGTGCTACGTATGCGCGAATCCACAAGTGACGGGAATCTTTCATCTTTTTTTATTCGAACGACCTTGCCAGTTCGCAACTTCCAATGTGGTTTTAGTGTCTTACAAAAATATGACTTGAAGCAAAATAGTCTGGTCCCTTTGTTAAGAGCGCAAAATACTCGGTCGGAATTGAAATAAATAGTTGATGCCTATCGTACCAACAAAGAAAATACTTTGTACTCTCGCATAGTAAAGTTATCTGAAATTCATTGTATAGATATATTCAGTGTATTCACCAATTGGCAGAATGCCTCGCGCCACTCGCTCTGCATCAATTGCGTTTATTTTCTGCCTTTCTTTGTTTCCTTTGTTCTTTCCACGTGCCGACCAATGTGCACTTGAGATATTACACGAAATCGTGTGAAATTTTACAGTTGTATGACATTTTCTTTTATCAATTATATCATTATATTCATCAAAAATATTCATTTTTTCATATCATTGGATATCGCGCAATTTACAAATATACGATCAACAGCATCTTATTGACACGCGTAGATTCTTTACTACGTGGTATTTTTATTTAATTCAAAGCACTTATTGTCACTTGAGTGTTATTAAGAATTTTATAAATTCAATACACATGCGTATGCATATGTGATAAAATAGGTGTCTCAATGTTATTCTACTGATAAATACAATCCGTTAAAAAAAAACACTTAAGACTGATGAACTTTGTTCGTTTGCTAGTTGTGTATTCAATTTTTGTTTGCCTATTACAAGTAGCTAACTATCTATTCAACTTAAGTACAGGGTGTCCGATAAAAAATATACTTCGAGCCATAATTTTTCCAGTTATTTTTATTATCAGCCAGATACGAGTCTCATACAATTCTTATGAACCTAGGTAATTTTACAAGTATTATCTACTGTCAATCGGAATGAAAATAATTAAAAAAATTCTCAATCGCTGCTTTGATTGACAGAAATATGTAGGAGGTATCATATTCTAGTCGGTCCATTGCAATACTGATCCTGAAATAACGTATGTTCAAGGTAAACTGGTTTATAAAGAACGAGTAAATTACTAGACTAATTTATGCACAGTACTCATTCCGTTCGTAATACCATCGAGTGTTTCATCGTTACCTTCGCTGTAAACTTTCACGCCGTCGATCTAATTCCATCGATAATTACAAGTAACGCTTATTTCTTAGGAATAATTTTTTTTTAATTATTATTGTTTCCCCGTAAAATCATTCTGACTTGATTTACAATCAGAATGTATTACACTTCGTGTCACTCGTCCTCGATACTAGTACGATGCATCCATATAAAAACAATCGATATTATGAATTATCGATTGATGCGTAAAATAAGTAATCAATTTGAACGTCTGGAAATTCCGTAATCTCATTTAACATTGTCCCAGGTCATACAAATTGTTTATCTTTAACCATTCGTGCTTTTCCTGATGTTAGGATAAGATAATTTTTGCAAGAAATTTATTATATTTTTATTAATAATCAATGAAATCTAACCGCTTAACAGTCGACATTCTATCCTTGAATTTTTACCCAGTACTACTTCCAGACACGATTTTTGGAAATACACGAATCTACGTTTTACAGTTATGGCCTTTTTCTTGCACAGGACTTGTTTGTAGAAACAAAAACAAGGCTTGGTAGTCTGACAAGCTTTCTATCACGTATATGTATACTTTAGCGTGCTGCAGGATTTGACGTTGTTTCGGAAGTAAGGAGAGACGTTAAGTACTTAATCAGACACGTATGTCCTTATCGCTTAAAAATCGTTCAAAGTCACGAGATAATTTCGCGTCGGACAGTCGAGTTAAAGTGGCAAACATGTCGTAAAAAACAGAAACGCTGTCCGATACTACTCATATATATTTTCGTAGGATAGAAAGACTTGTAATAAATTATAAAGTAAACAAATCCATTTAAGTGATTATTATCATTCGCATGTCGCACAAATATATTCTGATATATTCAGGATATTTAAAAATCAAATTTGGCTCAGAGCAATAATCAATTATTTTATTGCTTATAGGTAATACACTTGATTGTGTTGTAAGGTGTTATTTTCCGCGGAACCCCATAGCCTTGTATCAATTGACAGAAACTTAGTCATTCACTCTAATGAGGTTGAAGTAAATATATATCTAAAGGTATAGTCATACAGTGCCATATGTGTACTGATTAAATGACTAATTATTACTTGAATATAGAAAGTATAGAATATCGATATATTATTGAAATATATTACAGGGTTTTTCTGTTATCATAAAAAAAAAAAGAAAACCCGTAATGACGGCCTCGATTAACCCGCCACGTGGTCGTCGTATCGGAAATAATAGCCTCTGGAGTTCAAGAAGGATCCATATATTTTCATAGATCAGCATTCCAAGTATATGCAAACGATGACCTCCAGGAACCCTGAAGCCGACAGGTAGCGCCCAACGTCGTCTTTATGGACTTCAAAGCGCGCCATAAGTTTTCAGTTGAATGTTTCGCTGCGCGAAGCTCGTCCTCTACATGTAGGTTAGAATCTCATCAGACATCTTTTCCTTTCTTTGACACGTCATAATTTCATTAATTGTCGTCTCGATATCGAAAGAACAGAAGTGTATCTTTGAGTGGTATAGCAGATCGGAACAGAATGGCACGCAAGAAGAAGAAACAGCCTAGGATGCTGGCAGTCTTCGTACCCGATGACGTAATGACTTGAACAATTAATTAATAATTTTTACGTCGTGAACTTTCATTATTATACGTGTCTTATGGGTATACGAATTCTCTGTTTCAGGTACGTATACGAAACGATCATCAGCGTAGCTTCATCCTACGTCAGCAATGCGTAAGTCGAATGGCCGTTCGAATTTGCATTCACTTAGGCGTCTACGTAGCGCGACGACTCGTAGAACTAACGTGGTGCCACTAAGGAAATACAGAAAATGGAATTTAATACTATCCATGAAATTCGCTACTGCCTCATTTGCCGTTCTCTCAAGTTCACTTATTTATGCTCTCGAAAGTTTTGCCAGTCGTGCGATTCACTACAGTATCATTTTGTTTGCACGTTTCGGTAAATTGACACGGTTCCTTTGTCCGTACAGTCTTGAATTTCCTGGCGCTACCCGGTAAGCTTTTCAAGCTGCGCTTGGCATCGAACACTGTCTTAAAGCTCAGGGTAAGAAGATTATGGTAGCTTCTGGTATCTTCGGTCACGCGGATGGTTACCAATTCGGTGATCGAGTCATGCTGAGTTCCCGTGAATCAGGCCGTCTTTTGAAAGCCCTGTACCAAATTAACGACCAGCCTTCTTCACCGGGAACTTCCAATGATTGTGTGCCGTTCCATCTACGTACGCAATCTTAGGGTTGACCTGGTAAACTTGTTTATCCTCAACGAATTTAGATCAAGCTGTATATTTCACTCGGATCACTCATATGGGATTCAGTTTAGAGAAGTAAGAATGAGTGAACTTGAAAGAGACAGTAGTGCAAGTTTTAGACGAGTTGCTAGAATATATTTTTTGTACATTTCATCACGTTCAGAATGTTCGGACGATTTTTTATGTACGTCGCGATGTTCTTTCTGGTACTAATTTGAAGGTAGGTATTTTGGAAAGTTCATTCAAGGTCAAACGATCTTTGTAAAAATAACTTACATCTTATATTTTGGATCGTCTGTTAAACGAGAGCAACAGACTGTTGACTTTCGGAATGATACTCCATGTGTATATATAATTTTAATCACATGAATTTCTTACCCAGGGTGAGAATATTTTTTGAACCAATATCGAAATCATTTTTACGTTCCCTTGTGTTAACTATCAGAATTTTAATTCTTTGTTAATATGACCAAGTCACATTTAAGACGATATATGTATGCAGTACCATATAAGCATATATGGTTTGATGAAAATAAGAAAAAAATACGAGTAAATGAATTATTTAATTGTGATAGAATAAAGAAAAGAAATATTCGTTTTTTCATATTTTCAATGTTATCAACGGATTTCTTCTTTATCGGTAATAATTTTTGAGTGTGCCGATAAAACAGTTTTTTACTGTCACGTCGATAAGATATCATGGTCCTTCAAGTTCCATATGATGCAAACAGATAGCGCCACTTTAGCCAAGTATAAATGGCAGCCTTGCCAAGTCATAAAATGTCTAATTGGATACGTATCTCTGATCCTCTTGTAATATTATGTCGCTCTAGACTTGTCTTAACTTAAAAAACCTTACGCAGTTTTTTTCGCGGCGAAAAACCGTACTATCAGAGATAATTTCGTATCGCGGAATAGCATTGCAAATAATAAAAGACGTTATAAAGATAGCAGACAGACGCCCATCATGATTTACTGCATTATCTCGCCGAGAATTAACGGGGGAAAAATTGTTCAATGAGAAACAGCATTATACTAGTACATACATCATCGTCAACAGTATCTTTTAACAATCACGCATACGTACTTCTTGGTTATACCTAAGAATTGGACTTGACTCATTTAATAATAGACAATGTAAGTACTCTTCGTTACGACACCGTTTATAAAGCAAATTATACTAATGTTTGAAGGCATGGACAAAAAATACAGTCCCATAGTTTCCTATGTTACGTAGAAGCATTTATGAAGACCTATGGTTACGTCGGATGTGTTTATGTCTAAAGATACTGATTTGTGCAGAAAGTTTCTTTTTCACGAATTCCTTACGTGCTTACCGGAAGTTCTGATCATTCCGTCGATAAGCGTACGTCGAATTACAAGCTTGACATATGTATGGTAGATTCCGAGGCAACGCACAGCCATAACGCACGTAAATAATATCCGCCTAGGATTTTTGTATTAGTAAATCACAGATGCCCCTTGTACCTTTAATAATTAAGCTTCTACGTAAATAATTACCGAAGTTCCGGGAAAATCGATATTAATTATACAACATGTCTATATCAAACGCAAAAGCATCCGTGTTCACTGCTGCAATCTCGTTATCTTCTCGTCGAGTTTTAAATTTTACAAAGAAATTCTTCCTTATCATTTAATTCGATGCAGTTTAAGTACATGTGTAGCGTGACGCAATATTTATGATACAATGTGTACTTACAACCGTACAAGGATCTGCCTCAAGTGTCATGTTCCATTAGGCCGACAATTAACACAGCCGTATTATACCTCGCTGTGGGGTATCGTTAAGGAAACACAAATAAAAAATTGAAAAACCGAACAATGAGGACTGAAATAAAATAATTTTTAGGTATAGCATTCTTTATTTCCTAATAAAATTTGAAAAAACAAATAAATATATTTTTTGAAATTACAACAATATCGAGTACCGTGTTTCAGAAAAAACGTGCCAGTACGGTAATCGCGGTAAAACATGTGATAATTATTTTTCATAAACAAATCGTACATTTATTCTCCATAAAAGAATATTATCCAAGTTGGCGATTAATCGTCAATAATTATAATGAATGTAGAAAACAAATATTATCTCACTCTCGATAAGTTATCAAGTTATCATATTTTAATATCCAAATATAATATCTCAATTTTACATACGACATTGGTAATCCGTTTATCATCATTACGCGTATCTGACATCTGGCTGTCAAACACAATCTGTATCTATTGCATTACTAAATATTTATTGTAATTGGTAGTCTCCAATTAATTCCAATCCGCGCTGCTTAATAGATCATCGAGTTAAATAATTACATGTAAATTTTTCATCCCTGAAAATTCATGGCGAAATCTTATAACAATTACGCTGCGTTAGACTGTACAAACCGAACGCACCGTTCTTGTTATCGTCAAGTCAGCCAGCACGACTCGAGTCAGTTATCGCCATTGGCGGCAGAGAAGTGACAGTGTCTGATCTGCCTGTGACTTGTGAGTGGACGTGAAACAAGCCGCGCTTGCTTGAAGGCCAATAAAGTCGTCCAAGCATATATTTATTCAAAATTTCTCATAAGCGTACTAGTGTAAAATTACCGTCGGTAATCGTATGCAGGAGGGTCTTGAGGTCGTACATAATACGAGTGACGTCAAAGTGGATAGCGGATACAGTGTAGTTTATAGAAAACTGTAATAACTCCTTAATTGGATATATCAGTTTTTCCAAAACAAAAAATCATCACGGTAAGTCATTTTCACTGATAATTTTTATTCGCCCACTTCAAAACGATTTCCGCTGTTCACGGAAACCTTCGCGTTCTTTAAAACCAGTTGTATGTACCTTAAGTTACGGCCATCTTTAAACACTGGCTCTAATATATCTTTAGGTCATTACGTTACACGTGCGGATTACGCAATCGTATTAACATCACGCGTGTCCCTCAAGTATCTTTTTTTAGAAATTCACGATTATGAGCTCACTTCATCATAATCGTGTGCTGATTTCTATGCGTGTCCAAAAAATTTTGATATTTAAAAAAAATGGAATTTTTTGAAAGGTGCACGTTATAGTTATACGGCTTCGCGATAGAGACGCTCTTTATATTTATTAGGTAATCCGTATATAATAATAAACAAGTGAAAAGGTGGATTCTCATATTTTTGTTGTATGGCTTCGTAAAATTGCTTTGTGCGTTTTTTTATGGACGTCGAAGTCATACAGTAGCCAATTCTGTCTCTAGGACTTTATCAGTTTTTGCTTAGATCGTCAATTACTGACTTGATCTTTTTTTAAACTCATGTATGTCGTATTACTGCATGGAGTTACACCTGGACGCTGTCGGTATTGCAGTTTACGATTTATCGACGTGACTGAAAGTACCAATGTTAACTGACAGTACTGTACGCCAGTAGCACGTATTTGTCGTGTACTCCAGTTAGCTTATCAATAATTACACAGTTGATGAGTTTCACTGTACGTAAATAGTACAATTATCTTTCCTGTTTATCTTAGGATAAACAGGAACAAAATATTGCTTAGATCTGTACGATAAGTCTCTGGAATTCTTGACTTGACATTAATATCTCTCGTGAAAGTAGCGGTCTTTACGGAGTGAAAAATAAAAATAAGAAAAGTGCACTACGTTAAGATTGTTTTTGTTGCTTGTCAAAATAATTTTTAGAAATTGATTTCTCTTTTTGGTCAATTATACAAATATTTAAGAGAACGTGCTTAGTACGGTTAATGATTTATTTGGAACTTATTTTTGGGTCATTCGTTAAACGTCTAAATTAATGTCTGACGGCTGTACGGTACTCTTTTTATTTTAATTCGAATGGACCTGTTGATGAACTCATAATGCGTCTCGTATTTTTGTCTATTTTTTATTGAATAATGTTAATTTACTTGAGATGTGTCTATAGACAAAATTGTATATCTGTATATAAGTATACAGGTAATTAATAGTTGATCATTTAGATTGTTGCTGCTGAAAATTATCTGTATACAGTGGGTATACGATACACACAATTGATAATAAATAATGTATTTTCTCATTGTTTATTAAAATATTTAATAGTTTAGTGACAAACGGAATATTTGTTAATTTATAGTGCATTCACTAATCAGTAACTCTATGGCACTGTTTATTTAGTCATAACGTGTTTTCAAGATTGCTGTGATCATTTCGACATAATTTCTATGGCTATTTCAAGCTTATAATTTCTAATAGAAATCATATTGATCACGATGTGATTGCGAGTCGTCTGTATCTTGATAATAACGTTATAAACGTTTTCGTAAATTGGCGAATAATACGTTACTGGATGGAATGATGTGTGGTCAAATTGAATTTGGTCGCATGAAATTTAATTGCAAATAATGTGAAATTAAGAAACCGCTTTTATAATTTTCTACGTATTTTCCTGAACGTGTATTTTTTGCTGATGTTAGCCCGCATTCCATCGACCAGTCTGACTTAGCGACAACAAGCAAGAACGTGATCTTTCCAGTTTTCAAAAGTTGTAAACCTACTATAATTTCACTTTTCTAGAGATAAAAATAAATCTACACACACATATATGCATATAGTCTGTCAACGTGTCAGATGGGGTTTTCAGGGGTCACCTTCTTATGACATTCAATATAAAAGAGTCCCCTTGACTTCACGCTTTACCGGTGAATCGACTTTGGCATATATAGTATGTTTAACCAAAGTTTACTTCGAGCAATCAAATGACTGTTGGCAATTGCAGTTTAAAATAATGGATAGTGTTTCAGAGGAGATTGTACCAAAGGTTAGGATTGATCTAAGAATTGTTTCGAGTAATAGCTGTAATTCGTATAATGGTAATGACGCTCCGTCGAGTCTCCTGATAAAATGCATTGGATGATAGGCAGATATATTTATATCGACCAAAATAGAATTGAAGCAAATGCGTCGGTTATGGTATACCGCACTACAACGATAAATAGAGATTTGTGTCGTAACTATCATACAGCATTTCGACACGATGCTTTTAAAAAAAGTTATGTTTAAAATCTTATCCCTACGAAATAACCATAACGTCTGACGTGATAATGATTTGTCAAGTTAACAAATTTATTTTTGATCGTATTACATAAATAGTCATTCTGGGTGGTCTTGGTTCCTCGTTCTACGCACGATGATCGATGACTATTTGAAATATTACACCGACCGAATCGTAGTTAACGGTAACACACGTAAAGTCCAGTGGCGCCACTGTCGTTTTCCCACCCTTTCCCTTTGATCTTTGCCCTCCCAAGGGCCCTGTGCAATAAATTTTTATAATTCGATTTCTACTGCAGTCAGCGCAGGAAATCATTTTTTTTTTATATATTAAATCGTGAACGCAATGATAAATCACTGGACACATTACTTTAAAAGGGGATTAAAGCGTAATCTTGATATATTATTTTTCGCTTTTTCATGATAGCCTTCACGCGTCGGGAAAAGTATTATTCATATCGTAATGTATATTTTTGTGATATATACATTTTGTGCTTGAAAAGGGATATGTTTGTCAAGCGAAATTCTAATGACTCTTACCATTGACAGATAATGTCTCGAGGCTTATCTCGTAAGGGCAACCAATTTGCGCGCTCTCGCGTCTTGGTCCTGTATTATCAATTTTGTTACGTAGTACCCGGCGCCCACATTCACTGATAAGAGTTTATTCATGTAAAGAAAACATATTTCTTGAAACGTATATTAAATAGTGAGAATTTAACATAAGCACATATTAATTTATCACAAGATTGAACCTCACGTGGGCTTCATATTTACTATAACTATTTATTCGTTCATATGCAAATATTTGATTTGTTTACTACATACAAATCATGTTAATTCTAAATAAACTCTTTACTCAGTGTACTTTTATCAAAATCATATGTAATATCACTGGAACACGTGGCACTATCTTGAGTAGTTTTTTAATCCTTGATAGTAATGATTATTTAAGAGTAATCATAGACTTTTGATAAAAAAATTCTTTTATCTATTTCCCATGTGCGTATAAGAACCGTTACGCACTGACGAGCGCACGAGTTTATTACGCCTATTAATCTTTGTTGATATTACAAAGACGGGTTACAATTTTAGATAAAAAGATGTTATTTCCATACGATCTATCTAGATAATTATGCGGCTTACTGCACCAGATGATCATTGTACGTTAGTTAAATATATTACTCAAATATATCTTGTGTATGTACAGATAATCGTTGTAGATAAAATACAAATGTAAAATGGTCTAAACGTAACTTTTATTTTGTTACGTAACACGCTATGATTAATGATAAAGATGGTATTACTAGTTATCAGTTTAGTGCAGATACACGTACATATTTATATTGCACAGTAGCAACGTTGCGTGTCGATTAGATACACGCGATCGTTTAATTAGGGTCTCGGCACATATCTGAAACGTAGAATTCGCAAACAGACGCTATTGTCTTAACGATTGCCAAAGTAAGTCGAGCTACAACGACAAATTTATCGGTGTTACAGATTAGATGAGATTGGATAATCGTCTAATTGAAAGTATGTTATCTGAACTTTGGCATTTAAGATAAGTCTGATTTAATGCGATCGGAAGATTTATCGTACGTTTTTTTTAACAGTCTACTTTAGGCTTGAAAATAAACATGATTATTTGCCCGTAATTATATTATTGGATGACGGCCGTGGTCATATTAAAGTGGCGCCATCTTTTTACGCAACACTAAAGAAACTCTCGACTTGATTGGTATATAGCCAATAAGTAAGAGCACTGCCGTGAAGTTTCCTTTGAAATCTAAGAGATGTCGCTAGCGTCACAACCTTCGTGACGCCACCAACATAACTATGACCGTCAGTTCTTCGAGAATGAATTCCTTCCAATGATCATTTTCACTTGAAAACTTTGAAAATTTTTTGTCAAACGATCGACGTCTTTATTCGATACATTTTCTTACGTCTAATCATCGGTGTCATCTTTTAATCACTTGTCGATACTCTCCTGTGCTACGGTTATCGACATTCTGTCAAGCTCCAACACTATCTCAAGATTATCCCTACGGTTGCCGTACTGAAAAAAAATCGATATACACTGAACCGCAATTCTCGAACATCCAGCGCCCACAGCCAATCGCGATCATTGGCCCGAGCAAATCGGTTTCCATTTGACAAATTATAGTAGCCTAGAGATAACCCGTCTGATAGCCGACACAGGCGTGGGTGAGGTGGTCTCACGTCACGCTCCTGTCAATGTGTCATGTCCCTAAGCCTGCTACATAGATATACATATACCTATAGGTACACTATATATATACATATACATAATACACTTTATGTATAAATACCAAGAGGCTTATGCTCACCTGCCTTCCACAAGATTCTCGCATATACAGGGTGTCCTTAATTTCACCAATTATTCGACCAGCCACTGCAGCGGCATCCAATGAGACCAATCAAGGAATGCTTTTGAAGTAAACGAAAATGCATTTTTCAAGTACATTTTTAATAAATATTCCGCTTCACGTTCCTACCATCTAATAACGTATGCATTTACAGATCGTATTATTTTATACCACCCCGTATAACTCGCTCGGCCAAGCGTAACCCTCGCTCGCAATGTAGGCAAAGGTTACGTCCATGAGAATAGCCATCTTAGCAATCTAAGAGCCTCCATTCGATACCACTAAGACGATCCCGATCAGGAGGATCAAGGATCATCCGATCTGGCCGATGCTACGAGTTGGATCACTTTGTGCGTTGATGCTGGAGACTGACGTATTTCCGGGAAAAATTTACTTCCCACTGGTCATTATTGTATTACGTGATAATTATTTCACGAGAATTTTCACCGCCGCTGGACTTTCTTTGGTAAATTAGCAAGCGACGGGCAAATTTTTTTTGGAATTACTCGACACGGGGCACCCTATACACGAGCGATTAACGAATCGTTAGAACGAAGGAGTGTGCTGTGTCCTTTATTATTCCCTCTCTCTCTCTCTTTCTCTCTCTTGCATTTCTTCCTGTTACACAGTGGGATTTTCTTGAGGGCGCTGAAAAATGATATGGAGGCGGAGACCACCTTCGGAGTCTCACGAAGGAGTCTTGTAGGATTACCATAAACACCTTTACCACCCCATGCCGCAACCCCCATATAGATAGAATAGATTTGCTCGCTCCCTTTCCAAGTCGGGGAGATGCTCCGAAAATGACTAATGATACGTCCGTTCGAAGCAGTACGAGAAAGCATCGGAGAAAGCCAGGGACGTAGTCAGTCATAGATGACTCCCCGTATGAGGATTTCGTACGATTTTTTTTTCATGTACGATTCCCTCGTCCCTGGAGATGTAGATCAGGATCTACGTAAAACCTTGTCCACGTAATCCTCAGTGATGATCCTGTAACGATGTGAAAGTCTCAGGGAAAGCGGATTGTTCGTCTAACCCAAAAGCACTCAAAATTATCTTGAAGCAGAGGTAAAGAAAGTGACTTTTATTATTTACGAATAAATTCTGTTTTTTTTTTTTTTCATACAGTTCATCCTATTTTTTAATTACCATTACATGCTAGCTTATTCAATGAAATTTATTACGTATCATCCTGTCTTCTTACGGGTACGTGTTTTTACATTAAAGTCACCTTTTCGTTATAACTTTGGATTATTTGCAAATTTTTGTTCATAAAGGTTTTTTCAATATAATAATACATCAGAGAGGAAGACAAATTTTTAATGTTTACACTGGAGAAATGTCCGATTCAAAAGGATGCCGCCATCTTCATTTGTCAATCCCCACTATGATATTCTTCCACGAAAACTACCACCACCACCACCACCATCATCATCATCATCATCATCATTATCGTCATCTGTGTACGATTCACCTGTCGTTTTCTCCAACCCCGCGTGTTATCCTACGAGCAACATCGCGACAGGATGTTTTCGAAGGCAGGTGCATGTCAAAACGAAACGCCGAAATGAAAAAGATACATTCTCAGTAAGGCCCATATAATTTTACCAAAAGAATTTTCAAAATTTCAATGATAACCGCTTACGCGCACTGCACATTCCAGATGGCATTATGACTTTTTTTAGGGATCCCAATGGGTATCGATCAGAACCAATTGTGAGGTCGCTATTTAACCAGATCGTTCGATCAGCCATAAGGGAAGCTGCGAGTGATCCGTAGAAATATTTTGACACCGGTGGATATCTCAACGTGATCGATGCACTCCCTTGAGATTACGTCGTGAATTGCATTTTCTCGGCACGTCCATTGCCATATATATATATATATATATAGTTTTCCTTTATTTCCCATAGAAATATGAAAACTATCGAAACGCATCTGGTTTTGGTCTTAGGATTAAAAACAAAAATTTAGAACTGTTCACGTGCTTCGAAAACATTTCAATTTATTGATGACACCAATGGCATACTTCGTTCTTATACTCAATACAGAAGATGGCGAAAACCAGTGCGCGCAAAGGTATCCGGGAGGATTTTTTGACGTGAGCAGTGATTGGTTCCAATCTTGTAATTACGTACGGAGAAAACTGGTCGAGAGACCTCTGACAACTTCTCAATAGGCGTCTCTCTGCCGGTGTCGGCATACACGGCAGCCATTGATGCAAAAGGAAGAGAGACGCCGGAGATCGTACGATTCTTCAAAACGATAATTTGGATTTTTTTTCGATAAAGTTCATTTTCACTATAGATACGCGTTCTATGCCTTTGCCACTCTTCACTCGAACGGACTTCAATACGGTAGTGACGTGCAACGTGATATCGACGTATAATTTATTGACCATAGGAAAAACCATAGAAAGAAATTTATCATGATGAGATGCCCTGACAGAGTATATAGATATATACACATGCACACACAGAGAGAAGATTCTCACGTAAATTACTTGTACATCAAGCTTCTTTGTACGTTTATTAAAAAAAAAATCTTCGTTGGACACCATTTTTTAAAAATGTTTCCAAAATTTGTAATACAATCTCAATTGGTTAAGATTGATCAATAATATTGAGCAATCCGTAAGTTTCTATTGCTAAGAACCAATTATCGATACGACTGTTCGATTGAATCGAACCTTTTATCTCAATCTGACTCGGTTGGGAATCCAGGCCTACGATACTCACCGTCAACGTACTATCTAATGAGCCGTTTAAATACCTACGCTCTGCGTGGCACGGCTCTGGATGCTTTTTAATCCTGAACCGTGTACGTGACAGACTGATAAAAGGGCCACGATCGAGATCGTAGTTTACTTGTATTTCCGACAGAGAAAACCTAATCGTTTCGCCATGGTTGTTCGATGTTAATGTTAACCCATGAGATAACAATAATTTCTTATGGAATTATACGCAGTAACAGCAAACCCGATATACGAGAAATGTAACATTATTGTTTGTCGAATATCTTTGCGAAAACGAAGGTCAAAGCGTGTATCTGATTTTTCATACGTATGAAAAATAACGCATTACATAAGTGCTAAATTGCACTTTGTGCACGAAAGTGCACGTATTACGTAAGTGCGAAATTAATTGGAACAGCGATCAAACCGTTTATACGACACTCGTGCAACTACCAGAAATCGAAGTCACCGATGAACAAATTAGAGGCGGAATAGCGAGTAATCGCCGCCATTCTACGTCGACTTCGACCAATCGAATGGAGCCTCCAATAAGCTTCGAGGACTTCTCGACGGGTGGCGCCAGTTCTGAATACCGTTGCGCACACTCAAATCCGGATTCAAAGCTTCGAACCTTTTCTCTCCTTTACCTGTATATACCTGCTCGACGCTCGCTGTATTCTCTCACTGTACTAAAAGTCCCTGCTTCTTTTATCGCTCTTCTTGAATCACTCAGTCTCCGTTTTTCTACTGATTATCATATTTATATGTCGAATTTCCTCCACTCTTCGTCTCATCGTATAGCTCCGTCCCAAGTTTTTATTGTAATATATATATACATGTATCTGTGTATATAGATCTATTTTCTCTTGTTTATCTTTTTTCTCTCTCTCTCTCTTTCTCTTTCGGACACTAAGAACACTTACCGGCTTTATTGTCGATGATGATTGTTGTTATCGGCGCCGTTCGCAGCGCATGCGCAGAAGGCGCTTACGAGTAAGAGAGAGAAAGAAATCCATTGTACACTTAATTAAGGACATAATTGGAATCGATTATGATTATTCATAAATTACATATACGAACTGGCGCGCCTTTGTCGGCCATTAAACTACAATGTGGCAACCTAGGGAATTCTTTCGGATTGTTCCTTAGCTTGCCCAGGCACTTCAATTCTCATGATGGTTTCTTAACACGCTTCTCGGATATGATCTTGTTTCTATAGAAAGGCACGACTGCTAATATGTACCTGAGTACGCACGTACCGCGATCTTATCCCTTGCTATGATCTTTTAGTCAGTATAGTTTTTTTAATAATTTTTTTATTTTTTCTTCTATCTTTATATACCCACCGCTCTTTTTTTCACTTCTACCAACTTCGCGACGCCTGTCACAGTAAAAATGATTTTAACGCTCATCACATTCACCACCGTAGGAGCCACGCGAATCTAGAGCGTTTTCTTTCGAAAGATCCGATTGGCTAACGAAAACATCATGCCGAAGGCTTTTCGTCGCGACACAATCGAAAGTCGAGCCGCGTAATCGTACATTGAAAATCAATTAGAAACCAATTATCCTTATTATGTGGAAAAAGACGTCGCGCTCTGTTATCTGTCAAAACGATCACTTCGTACAAGAGATTATATATATATATATATACCTTCGTCACGTATTGGACGTTCATCGAAGTTACAGGCATTATTTTTTCTTATGACTTTTTCTATTACCTAGTATCTATATGGCTTTGCGGGAATTCAATCGATTCTTCTCTATGGAATTTCTATTAGTCCGACAATCGGATCATCGGAGTTTCGCACGGGGAACGTAATTGACGTAGAATTGTGGGTACGTACGTACGTAACTTACGCCTACTCTTGTTAGCTTCGTATATACGGAGATTGATCGAATCTCTGTAACCGGGATCGTTTTGTGTTCTATGGCATTAAAGCATGTGATTATCCACGGGCGTGAGTCTCTGACACGCGTGAATAATTGTGACATCGAGGTCTCTCGATAATAGATAGAACATAACTGGACAGTAAAGGTCAATCCTTTAGTTACTATATGTGTGTATATACATATATGTCCCTGTTAACATTTAAGTGTATCGAACTATTTCATAAGTCAAATTTGTCACACGATTTTTCATTTTTTAATTATACAGTCAATTTTAGCATTTTTGAAAAGGCTAAACAATTTTTGAGAAAAAAAGTTTATTCACTCATTTAGATTCGGCTGGAACGTTGCGAGGATCGGATCTCGAATTACTCGACTTCGACGTTTATTGGACTGCACTGTCTCCTCTAGATAAGGCACGCGTTTAAGTATATAAGAAGACAGATAAGAATAAGGCAACAGAACGGGGCAGTTTGCCTTGCCAGGATTGGAGCCCGATCCAAGCTTGATAAATGATCCTGTCGGAGGATACCTACCCATGACTCTCCTTTGCCTTACCTTCTTTTCCCTGGGGTATCTTGGGACCCCATGCCGGCTCACGCTCACTATCAAACTTAAGAGAAAGAGGGTCCCGTGATTGGACGCTTATCCCGGTCCAGAATACTATACGCGGTTGTTACCGATACAATGGCCGCCCTTCGTAGCAGCATGGCATTTGTTTGTAAGTTATTCGAATAAAATGCAAATTATCGTGATCCATCAATTAATATTTTATTTTTTAACATGCTATTATCGTTAAACACGATTACTTAATTTTACGTTAAAAAGTCTAGCTCTCGTACCTGTTATCGAAATTGGATAAAAAAAATTTGATTAGTTAGCATCTTACGATTTTCCTTCTTTTTTCTCTTTTTATCGAGATCATCCAGCACTTTTATTTTACGTCTTTCGACAGCCTCTTCGATAGTCACGTAATCTGTATCGAAGTATAGATATACAGGTTCCTCTTTACGCTAATCAAGCACAGTTATCTCCTCGCTCTCTAAATTCCGTACTACGAAATTACAAATTTCACGGAGAATTCAGATGCAATCGTCCTCCTCATTCTTGAGAATTAATCGATCGCTCAAGAATCATGTAAATGATTTTTTTTTTCATTGATCTCATTTTTTTCATTACCTTTACAGAACTAAAAAATATACCAATATATCATGACACATCTACCATACGTGTATCGGGGATATTGTTGTTACACGTCTGTATACCAAGCACCAATGGATATGCCTGTATCCAATCCAAAAGGGCGGCGGATATTCTAATAGCATCGGGGTCGATGGATACTCGCGTATTGTTCGAGTATGAATAAAAAAATAGTGGATATATAATGCGTGGGCTTGGGTGAGACCATGGGGCTCAGGAACATGGATCGAAGAGAATGGGGACCGCCCCTGGGGTGAACGTTCGTGACGGACGGCGGCGTTCCCTTTGTACACGCGCCGCCCCTGACTGGCTGGCTGGCTGGTTCTCTGATATCCTACAACACAAACACATCTCTCTCTCTTTTCCTTTGCCTCTTGCTCTCCTCCATTTTATTCAGCTCCCTCCTTCTCTCTCTCTCTCCTGCACTGAACTTGCGTGGATACATTATACGAATTACATAGATGATACGCCGATAGGACCTCGAGATATAGTGGGGAGGCAATGGGGAGGTTTGTGCTACCCAACCTTGATAGGGCCGCAAAACTATTTTTCATGGTACTCCTATCTCGCCCTCTTCGAATCGTTTCCTTTGCCCTTCTTTTTCCCCCCTTTTCTCCCTTCGTCCCACCCCACCCACCCAATCACTCTTGCGCCGTAGCCATTGCGTGACCCTATCAGCCACGTAGAGAATGCCCGGTGTACCTTTAAGCTGATTTAACCAGGATTCAAAGTTGGGTACCCCCTGATATTGCAATGTATCTTCCGGTGGTACTCAAGGTTTTAGGGTTGGTATCTATATTGCGCGTGTACCATGTAGGTGCTTATAATGTTGGTACTCTGTAAAGGACTCGGCGCGTTTGATCGGGAATGGTTAACGACACCGCGGCCATTAAAGATCAAAGGGACCAGTCGGCGATTATAACTCTTTCACACTGTGTATAGCGTACGAAAGGTGTTCGCCCTTTTTGAAAGGTACTGTAAAAGGGTTGAGATGATTTTTTTTAAACTTATAGTTCACTCGCGAACGAAGACGGTGGCTCTCTCTTCAATTAAATTAATCAGGTTATTATAGCTGGCAACCCTGTAATACCTTGTTCAAGGTATTTTCGAAATTTCTATACGGTGTCTATCGATTTAACATTATACAGGGACTTATTCCTGAAACCATGCGCACTTCAATGAGATGCGTCAATCAGTTTTATATTCGGTTCGAAGACTCGTTTAATTTTGGAGGATAATTTTTTTTATCAATGAAAAAAATGTATGCTTTACTCAAAAATCTTTGGTTTTCGATCAAGCGGATACTTGAAAAATTTTTGTAGATGCCAGTTTGGACTCTCTGGCAGACGTATCGCTCTGCGGCAAGACAAGCGTCCCCTAGGATACGCTTCCTCTAGCCGCGTCCCTGATCCCGCAGGATCATTAATCAAACTCCCCTTTCGTCCCTCCTCGCCCTTTCACTCCCTCCAGGAGTGCCGGCTTTGGCCGCCATTATGGAGCGGCTGCGTGCACGACGCACTAATTAAAACCAGGAAATTAATGCTTTATGCTCTTAAGCCTCCTCGACGGGACGCACCAGGACCGAAGAAAGTTTCTCGAGCTTTTAACTTAACGGGAACCGACATCGTGTGCATAGCTATATATAACCATAGAATAGGTTATTCGTACCCTAACTTAATTCCCAGTCTTAGAGATGAGATGGTACATAACATCTAGATACAGTACTGGTATATCTATGTATACGTTGCTGGACCTGATTAGACGGTATATGAGAGTAGGATTTGTGCGAACGTTAATTTTTCTTTTCACGCGCGGAACTTCATGGCGGAGAAGATAAGATTTAGGAAACGTCGTTGGTACAGCTGAGAGGTGTGGGGATGGGGAATCTATCGATTCTCTGGGGACTGTTTTATCTCGATAGGAGATAAAGGGATGTTCCTGGGAGAAAGGCTTTCTCAGATCTCTCTTCGGATCCTTGCTGGCTATGGGCGTATCCCTATCGGGTATCCCCAGGGGACCCATTAGCGGTCACTGGACCATCTACTGGCTATCCGCAAAACGTCAGACCACTTGTAAATACTATGGTTGCGAATACTAAGTAATTTATGGTGGGAGGATTTTAGAACGTCATTTGGCATGGTTACCTGTCCACTTTACTTGGGACTCATTATTTTACGAGGACCTATTCGATGACGTTTGACAACTGACAGCGGCAGGTTGACAGTTCTCGGGGCGACGTTAACAGGTTGTAATTCAAGTTGAAGCGTATGTGGTGTTCGTCAAAATTATGCTTTATGGGTAATTATAATTTTGTTTTATAACGTTAAAAAATTGTATTAAGGATGACTGGGGATCGGATGAAAATTGATGTATTTATGGGGAGGGATGAGTTATGCAACTTTCCTCAGATACGTCATATTTGTTATGGTGGATCTTTCATCGTATCTCATGGTGGAATTTCCCATGGTATTTTCGGTACTTGCTTCGGGATGGCGTAACCCTTTTTCTAAATTTCAAACCGGCGGCTGATCTATCCCACGGGAAGCTTCGGGAATGTCCAGAGGATCGGGTTCGGTTATGAGAATGTTGAAGAGTCCCGAGGGATGTAAAAAAATTCGAAAAATGTATAAATAAAATAAAGTAACCCCTGGACTACGGATGGTAATAATACTCTTATCTGAATATCAAAACCACAGGGGTCCTAACATGCGATGGACCCTATAATATCAGACTCTTCGGGTACCACTTCTTATCGAGACCACTATCGCATCTCCAAAAAGAAAACGGAAGTGGTTTTACGCACTGTCTCTAGGAAGTTGAAACTTGAGGTCTATTCAACCAGTGACCGTACCTTTTTCAAATGTGCGGTAAAAACGTACTAAGCTGTCGGTGCGCTGTGGTCAGGCATAAAGGGTTGGCGTGAAGATCAGGAATAATGCTTGACTGCCAACCTAACGGTAGTTTAGTCATTAGGCGTATTATTGAAGCTCAAAGTCAGGTACATGTCGAAAACCATCACAGGTACTACTGGCATAAAGTACCTATAGGGTTACTTGTGTTAGCCACGTCGCTTTGGGCCCGGGACACGATCAGGGGATGTTTACCCCTAGAAATGTGGACCCTGGCCATTATTCCGTAACAAGATTACCAGCCAATTTGTAAGGATTACTACTTGGTTACGGTGAAGCCCTTCTCTCACGGGAATGTGGTTTCCGCAGTACAGCCAACCGTACAGCAGTATAGATTTTCAGCCTTGCATTTCCTTTTCACCCTCTAGAAAAGACTTTTCAATCTCTCGTATTCCCACTCGTACGTACTTCCTTTGGCAAAATTCGTCACTTTGGTACTCGAGATGTATCTGCTTTGCTACCTGATCGTCAAATTTGCTTATTCAATTGTTCGTGTCAGCAGCGAATTAATTTAGACTTTTTTGCTACGTCGACTCGACTACTTTTCCAGCTTTCTTTTAATACTAGCCGTCTTAAGAAATGTGGAAGAGCGCCGTGAGAATCCTAAAACAAGTTACTCAGACAAAGCCAGTGTCCGTCTTTATGGACGGATTATAATTGCTTTCGAAATCTCACGGAAAACAACGCTATGACGTTATTACCAATCTCTAAAAAGCCGGAACGGATCCTTTCCGATTTGCATCACAGTTTAACTGTGGAGTGGTGTCACGAAGAAATTCAAACTACTAAAAATCTAAATGCCCAGTATATCTAATCAATATGGCTGAAGATCGAAGTGTACGTCTTAAGTGTAATAAATAATAATACTAATAATGAATGGATAAACTAATGAATTCGAAAAATTATATAAAAAGTCAAAAAAATTCAATTTTCGAAACAGTCACGGACAAATGGTCAGTTTAAGAAAAACAGAGCCCAAAACGCAGAGTCCACTAAGACGTGTCTGCGTTCCTAAAACGAGCAAACGTCGCGTCGCTAGTTGAATTTAAGCTCGCGCGACTAGAACGTAGCACTTGTGGACGCCTCTTAACTACCTTAATAAGATCTTAACCGAAAGTATCTACTGCAGTACTGAAATCATTCTTCCGCTGTTCATAGACGCGTGTACGAGGCTTCATGGTGAAACGAGCAGCAGTACCACTTCCTGCTGAACATATCGGACACCCGCGCGATCGCAGAGAAAGAGTTTACGTAACGCGATGATGAATGCCTAGACCCTCCAGTTCTTTGATATTGCTTCGGTAGTCGGATCGATGTCGACCTAGTTCACAGCCACGAGTCCATTTTGTTTCCTGCCATTCGAGCACCGTACGAGGACACTTTCACGAAATAGCGACCGATAATACTAAATATCTTTCAGATACAATTATTAAACTTATACGTAACCTATAGGAGGCCGCCTGGAGCGCTTGGCTCAAGGGAATTGTCAATAGAACAAATTATTTTATATCTTACTAGAAACTGTTCGAAACTTATCGTCAAGCCAAGTCCACTAGTCCCTACTATGCTCTTACTACCAGCACATAATTATGAATGTTTATTATGAATTCCTTCATGAACGTTTATTCCAAGTCATTGTCCCTGTAAATATATATATATATATATATATACACATGATAGACACGCTGTATTTAACATTGTGGCTAATGCACCTTTGTCTTCTTCATCTTCTACCTATACCTTATATTGTACAAGCTTGTTAGAACAGACACCTTTTATCAGCACGTCAAGACGAAGCTTGCGCACTTGACCAGTCAATAGGGGCGCCAAGTAAAATACAAAAAGTGTCATCCGCTGACGAGTGGAGGAGCAAGACAACGTCGAAGCCACGGTCCTCGCAGGTCGTAACCGTCGGCAAAAAGCCCGTACTGAATCCATTGAGTGCACGCACGCTGAATGATCCATGATGTAAACAGTCCGCCACGGCCAGTTAGTATGGAACCGTTGCGTCATCCTGAAGTCGTCCAGGTTGAAGACGACCGGCTCGAATTCGACGTCCATCCAGAAGGAGTACGTACGATATCCTCGTGAAGCCTAACCGATCGTCCTGGGTAACAAAACTCATCTAGGACAATAACCACCGTAGTCTCTACACAGATACGGGCTGATGCTCATTCAAATTTTTCTAATAGAAATACAAGAGTGACTGAAGATCCGTTACCGGATTTTTCAAGGAATACTGTGATATAATATACACACAAAAAATTTGGGGAACGTAATTGATTATCTGGACTTTGTCAATCGAATCGAGACAAGGCACTTCTGAACGTTACGGAATGATAGGTTGGATCGTGGAAGATCGAAGAAAAAAAATGCAAATTGAAACAGGTGCAATGGGCATGAGGAACGAATGCTATTGTTCGCGCTGCCAATGTTTTGCCAGTAAAGAACGTCCCGATTAAAACGGTACATATAGATTCTTATGCACAGACAGCTGTCAATGTGACACGAATTTTTCAGTGACAGTGGTCACGTTTCGTGTACAACTAGAAATTTATACTTTTTCACTCTGTCGCTTCTCATTCACTTCTTTATCGTCCTCGTCGTACTGCGATCTCTCTGTAGCGAGCTACGTCAATATTCATGGCTTTTGATCAGTACGGTACTCATACCCGGTATATCCCGGTTCACGTCTTCCTGCAGTCAACGCTATGTTTCTTGGACCTAAAGAAACCAATTTGTTCGGCAGGAATGGATTCTCGTTATAACCCAATTCGTATATACTTCTGGTAAATTTTCTCTTCGGACACGTTGTATGCGTTCAGCGTTATCAGGACTTGACACGGAGACACCGAGATGCCAGATAAACTCATCGGCCATTATGAACTGTGCGTAATTGCTGATCCGTAGATACGTGACTCCTTTGTGATCGACCTGGCCTCTCGAGTAGTTCACCACGATTTCCAAATAAAGTGATCCGTATTAAGATACGTGTCTATGTCGTGTACTAAGTACATAGGTGTAGTCGCATCGTCCAGATTCAGGTGACTCTTTTATACTGTCAGTCATAAGGAGATGGCCTCTCGATCTCGTGTACTCAACGTAGCACGTATATATGAGAATTTTCAAGAGATTTTTGAATTCACTGCTTTTACACTTAATATCGTAGAAGAGATTACTTTTTTTTTAGAAACATGTATATTTCGCGTTTCGTGTATATATGACTCTTGCCATACTTCATATGTGAAATATAGGAACGTGGGCTAACCAAATGGCCGAAAGAGCAGCAGGGCACCAGAGTAGTGTGGGCGCGGCGGGTATCCCGCTGTGAAGACTCCAACATGGCCGACATCGTGGTACTAGCACACCCACATAAAATCGACATATTAAATTACACGTTAGATACTCGCCGTATATGCGTTATATTTGGGTATTGGGTTCATGTGTGTCGGAGAGGGAGTGACTTATGCAATTCTCGTCCATTGGTCTATGTATCAATAACTTCACTGTCGTTACTGTTTCTAGGGTATGACGATCGAAAATCCTTTATCGTTGGTATTCTATGTAACGCTTATGGTTTATGGTTCATTTCATGAATCTCAAGACTGCTCGATCGTACTTACCGATATTGGAAACAATAACCGATGAAAGTCTGGTAATGATTGCTTTAGCCGCACCCAGGTGTAATCAAGCAATGAATGCAATCGCGACATCGCTTCTTGGATGTTTTATAAGAACCGATAATCGGTCTTATTATTATTTGACGAAATACTTCCAGACAGATAAATTGACAAAAGAATTTTACAATGAGAATCGGACCAAATGACACGAGTCAAAATACCTATAGCAATATGTGTATCTGTATTTCAAAATATTTAGTCAACTTTTTGTATGCCGTTGTCATTTGTAAAATCGAAATTTTGAGAATTTTACTTTTCTGTCAAAACATTTTTTAAAAATTTTTATGAACTCCGTACCGGAGCTGTGTATAAGTTTTCATAAATATTTCGAAAACAACTGTTATCGACATTTATCAATCGATGTTTTTCATCTTCTCCTTTTTATCCGGAATTTCTTCACTAGTCTGTTTAGTCCCGTAAAAACGTTTAGTCAGAAATCTCGGACGCGGTTCTGTAATTTCCGGAGACGCTCCGCGACAATGTCAGCGACGCGAAACGTATCTCCGGATCAGCCTGTGTTAGCCGTCGATCGTCGATGTTCGATCGAGCGAGTGAAATCGAAAGATTTTTTTTGAAAAACTGAAGTTGGAAAAAGAAGAAAAACGTAGTTCCGCCCAACAACGAAGACACCGTTGGATATCCTAAGTAGGTAGATCGAGTCGTTACGCCTGTCCACGTGGTTAGAATGAGCCATTTTAATCACTTCCTCATTCAATTATCTGCTCGTTCTACGAGTGCGTACACTGCACCGCTTCGTTAGACATTTCGGACGTGGTTTTAGATAGAATTAGGTAAAGTCACTCCCGCACTAAATTAATCCGATGAAAAATCATTATATCGATCACCCATTGTATCCCTTGTGTGCGCCTGGATTCTATTACAATTGTATTTATATCACTCGTCCATGCTCGGTTTGATATCACGATTAAAAACTGGGCGTAGTTACTGCTATACTTTCACAAAGACATTCCTGCTATTAGATTGGCGAGGAAAATTCGTAGATTGGTTAACGAGGCTGGGAACGAACAGAACAAATTGGATGAATTAAAAGCACCGACATGCCGCACGAGCCAGCTGCCTATCGGTTGTGCTCTGTCACGGGATTGGCTCCTTCTGTGGATAATTTTATCCCTTTTACTTATTTTCTTATTCCTCTTCTTTCTTTCTTATATTTTCATTACCAGCATCTATTTCAAGATCCATATAACCCTGGATCATTGCTCGTGCACTTTTATACGCGAACAATATATATCTATACTGCCTTATTGAAAATCATCAACATGTGTGCGCTATCATCGCTCAACGCTATTTTATATAGTTTTGTGATAAGGACGTGTACCACGGATGTTCGTTCGAGTACCAGTACCATTTACATGACAACTGCAGGTCGTCTGTAAGATACTGGTACTCGAATTAATAGCCTGTGTCAAGTAAAACGTCTGTCTTGATGAGAATGCAGATCCAAAGATGTTCGTAAAGTCATGAAAATGAAAGTCCGTAATCAATAGCCGAGAAGTCGCTAGAAGTTCGATCGGTAGATATTACTTTGTCTTTTTCATGTTTTTTTTCCTTTTAGTCGTAATCGTAAGATTGGCTTGTTTGTATTTCAAATGGCTGAGTCGATCACGGCAATCAGTCGCAGGCTACTGTGCAAATTAGACTACGAAAAAGCTGAAAGCGTGTCGTAGGACAATTTCTTCAAGATAGCGGAAACGCACGGATGACCAGAGACACTTCCTGTCGATCGTCTTGGCCCAAGGATCCGTTGATCGATCGTACTCGTGTACTAATTGGCACTCGAATTAACTTTGGCCTGTAATTAAAACAGGCTATCCAACTGTAAAGTTCAGCCGGTGGAGACATCGCAGGGTCCCTCCTGTAGCGAGTGGTGCGGATCTTTTTAAAATCTATAAAAAAAATTTATCAAAATTATCTGATGATTTCTTTGGGAAATTTCTCAAAAAAAGATACCTTCCATTTCAATAACTCATTATCGACGCTCTTACTCTAAGATTAATTATCTTCGCATTACCTACCGATATTATATGCTTTACGTATTGATAACTTAACGATAATTAATGGCTATTCGCATAACGGTTAATTGAACTCGTTACCGTGTCCAATAATAGAAGTACTCATTCTGGTATATTCCACTACTCAAATAGATAAGGATCCAATACCTGTCATAAATGTCAGATAGATTTAATTTGAATTTTTATCTCCCTCTAAAAAAAATTATTTTTCACAGGATATGGATTTGATCGAGGTACTATGGAAGCAGGATGTGGATCTTGGATTTACTTTGGCTCAGCCTGCTACCCCGAACGAGAAGGATGCTGGGGAAATTGCAGAGGAGCCAGGAGATGACAATATAGAAAAGCTCAAGGCCCTTCAAGCAGCTTCGAAAAAGGATGGAGATAAGGTGAGGTATATACATATATGTAATAGAGATTCCTGTCAGATAAGTATACGAATACGCCATGTGCAAGATACGCAGAAGTTGTAGATACTGTTACTGCAATTAACCACATGCCGATTAGCTGTCTAGCTATATTCACAGCAGGACGGTTGCTGCTACTTTCTAGCAGTCGGTTATTGAATTTTTGAACTTCACGTGACAGTAAAAAAATATAAATACTTATTCATGACCATAGACTCGAATGGTAATCGCTTATAAATTTTCCATTAGACATTTTTTTTCTATTAATTCCTTAATCAAATATTTAAACCGTATAAATAGTTATTGTGAAAAGCGGCAAGATCTTTATTTGTCGATGCACGAAGATCCACGGGAAGCATCCAGAGGATAAATGATCCGTGTCCGTGATAGATCAATATCAAACAGTCAGGCTATCAAATAAAGGTAACGTTACCCGATTGGGTAACGTGGAATTTGGCCCTCGGGGTGGTTATCTCTTCAGGATCTCACGATCCGACATTCCATATGTATATAAAGAGGTGGACGATCGTTCCTTCTGGACACGTAACAATCCAAAGAGATCATCCTGAATGTTTTCCATAAATTGTATATAGTGTGTCTAAGGGTATTGACATTTTTCAAGTTTTATCTACGCGCGACACACATGGCGCAGCATTGTCACTGACAATCGGGACATGTTCTATCGACGATCAGGATCCCCGAAGACACTGAGGCCAAGACATTGATCCGGTAAAATCCTTGGAAGCCGTACACAGGGTATCAAGAAGATTAGGCACGAGCCCGACCAGGTTGCACTAGGTCACTAGCTGAGATAAAATCTTTAGTTGATCTTCCTGTACCGATCTGAAATCTTGTTTCTGATCCTCACGATGCTGTACCCGCAGTTATTCCACGAGCCAATAGGCTGATCCAGTATCGAGAGTTAACGCTGTTTGGATGATCTCGAGCTCATCGACGTGATCAGGATCAAAATTCAGAAGCGTCTATGATGATTCAGGGAGTCTGAATTTTCGCATTTGAATTTGTACGGGAGTTGGGATCGTGCTATAGGTCGAAGGGTGCACACGCAGGATGGTCCCTAAGGATGACGTTGCACGGACGTTCTGGGCGGGTCGGGCATCAGACTCTTCTGATTCTCTCCCTTGTTTCTTCTCTCCTCTTTTCTATTTCGTTCTCTTGTCTCTTTCTTACACATTATTCCATTTCGCTGCCTCTGCTTCTCTTCGCTCTTGGAACCTCCTCCCGCATTGTTCCATCGAGTTCTACCTTTGTGATGGCCAAGACGCCGCCATCGAACGTTCAGTAATACCGGGAACACCCTTGGTCCAGAACGAAAGCTGATAGATAGATCCGAAATGGGGATCGCGAATGCTTCGAAAGGAGATAAAAAGAAATAGAAAATATTTTAGAAGACGCGTGAGATCTGAAGTGGGTACTTCTTTCTTATGGGAATGACAGCCATTGTTATAAAAGTATGGAATTGTTTTATCGGTAAAAAAAAGACGGAAAAAAGATTTGAAATTATTTTGAAAAAATTTCTAAAATACTGCTCACATCTTTCTGGGCCAATTTCTAATGAAGACTTCGAATAGCGGTCTGCGTAAATTTTCTCGCTGCTGTTTTGCCTTTAGGTTGGCTGAACGCATCCGGGGAAATTCTGCCGCGCGGAACCCATCTCCATTTTGATTCAGTCGACCGCATTTATTTTTACGTGTTTTCCCAATTCGGCTCTGATTACTATTTAGAATCGTGATGGTGCAGTATAGCGATACTTCGTTTTATTTGCAAGATGCTGAATAATGCTTGATCCAATAAAAAATTCTAAATAATATGTCGATGATGAAATTAACTATTTTGAAAATTTCGAAATAGTCCATTTCGACATACACTATTGGTGCACTGATTGAATCAGAGGGAACAAAGATTTAGAAATGACCAATGGGGGATGAAGAGGGTTGGACCAGTTCTGGACTCATATATCAAAGTATAATCAGCAATTGACAATGCTATGTAATCGTAGTAAAATATTCTGTATTTAAAATGGATGAAAAATTTCAAAATTCATCCTTGGTAATTTTGATCCACCCATCCTTGAAACTACCGAAACCGTACCAGGGCTAGATTGCCAAATAATTAATAGCTAAATAGATAGTCCAGAGATCTAAAATGTAAAATTTTCAATTGACATCAGACAGTGCTAAATGATCTTGGTCCGTAGCCACGACAGACTCCATTAGAACGTCTCCTAGAGAATCGAAATATCGTTCAGCTTGATGAAGGATTGTCGGTCTGTAAAGTGTATTCGGAACAGAGAAGAGTGGATGGATTGATCGAAAAAAACAAGGCACTCGAGCGCTATAAAATGTATTCATAAAACCATCGAAAATGGGCCGCGTTCATTTGGCCCGGGATGCATCATCGTAAGGGGATGAAATGTAGGGATTGGCAATCCGGGTGAAAGATGATAGATGTACAGCATCCCTCGCGGAGCAGGAAGCCCCCGGGATGGACCAGTTCGAAAGAGGGAGGAACGGTCGAAGGGAGATTGGAGCAAAGTGGTGGGGAGAAATCGTGTCGAGTAGGAAGGGTAGTAGCCGGAGGGGGTAGGGGGGGGGGTTGTATTAATGGTTGTGGAAATTGAAAACGCGCCCGACGAACTGAAGTGGGCGGTGGCGGCTTCTCCTTTTTGCCTCATTGTTTCCTCCCCGACGAAAGATTTTGAGAGCAAAATGGCGCTTGCATAATGCGTATCCCTGCGGCTTGGATTTCCGCCCGGACGTCTCCGCTACCCCTAAATTCCCCTTACATTCCTATTCCCCGTCTGCCAAATAATTTGAACCCTCGATTTCGTGAACTCTGAGCAAATTTATTTACGCTTCTCAAGCCACCCCAAAAGCACTTGCCACTTCGGTAACTCATCTTACGGTACGATGGCGAACAGGCGCTCTGCCACTTCCTGCCAGAATTTACATGGATGAAGGACTCGCGGATACGTTGGCAAAGGTTGCGTTCGTCGGTACTCGTATAATGACGAATGATCGTGGAATAGAGCCAAAGAAGCCAGTGGTGATTCACGGAACCGTGACTGGCACCATTTTCCATGCTTAGTGAGCGAGGGAATGGTATAGATGAAGAAAAAAGGGGAACGAAGGAGAGAAGAGGAACACGTTCTGCTCACGGTGGGGGCATTGATTTCATATTTATACAGGGTAGAGAGAACGTTGAGGTGGGTTAAAGTCCCTTTCGAGTACCGCTGCCTGACGATGTTCACGATGTTGGTGATGTTGGCCAGCAGTGCCGTTGCTGCAGCCGATCGAGACCTGAAGTCGTGACAGCCCAAAACCTTAATTGAGAGCTATGCCAGCAATGCAGGTCCGTGCCGATGACAGGGCCCCCATTGTTGCATGGAGGACAACGTAAAGGAAAAAAAAAACAAGACAAAGAAAAAAATCCCCACGGTCAGCCAGGCACGAAAGGACTATAAACTTAATCGAGAATTCTTCGAGATTTCCACCTCGCAAGAGTAAACGCCAACTTCACTCCACATAGGACGCCTATACTTTGCCTATACTTCATCCCTGTTGTTTATATCATTTTTTTGTTAATTCCATTTTTCACTCACGAACCCCTTACGTAAATTACAATGTCCTCGATCTGGCCAATCCCCCTGTGTCCCGCGATGCCACGTAACCTCGCATGGCGAATATTTCTCGTACGCACGTGTATCAACCTTCCTGGCATGTGGTACTTTTCGTTTGATGGAGGGTGGTTTGAGTTTCATATTCATAACCCCCACGAGGTCGAAGAGCGCACCACGCAACAACAATACATCACGGAGAGTAAAGAGTAGAGGGGGTAGGCAGATAAAGAGAGAACATATAGGTTCAAATAGAACGGAAGAGAAAGAGAGAGAAAGAGAGAGAGAGAGAGAGAGAGAGAGAGAGAGAGAGAGAGAGAGAGAGAGAGAGAGAGAGAGAGAGAGAGAGAGAGAGTTATGAGGAACGTAGTGGTTGGATGGCCACTATCAGAACCTGGCTATGATTAATGGTTGGAGTACAATGCTGTTTTCATTAAACTTATTTCACTGTAGCGTGTACGGCCGCCATATACAAGCCAGACTCTGGCTGAACGTCCGCCATGGCTCCGCTACGTCCTTTCGGATATGGACGAAGGGTCCCTTGATTATGACGTCTCTATGACGCCTCGATGTCAATAGCGTTCAATTGATTTCGCCATTGTAACGCCAGTCTTGGTTGAACTCTTTGTTAGATTCAGTTCTCCAGCTTGTATCTTCTCTCTTAGTGACCTCACATACCTTCTGTAGGAGATAACTTCGTTTCCTCCATATAACTATGAACAGTGCTCGATAACTCCGGGATCAGACCAAGCTGCTGAATTTCAAAATCTGTAAATCAGGTTTCCTATTGTCTTCCGGTCCAAACTATATTGGGTCATTATTATTATTATAATATAAAATCCGTAACCATGATGATCTCTACCCTACGTCCCTATCGTAGCGTCCTATTTTCATAGAGGAATACATATTTATAGTACAGCATACAGCTCATTTACATAGATTCAAGAATCAAGCTCCAGACATACCAACCCTACAATAGAGTCGTTACGTCAACAGTTTCCTTTCACCCTAATCTCAAGCATTTTCTCCCTCGTCCTGTTCCGTCCTAGTTACCAGCATTGTAACCATAAGTATCCGTCATATTGAATGACCACGAGTCTTCAGGGTTTCTTTTAATTGGCTCAAACAATCGAGACTGCCGATGACTGTCCTCCTGGACTAACGTCCTCCACTGTCTACCGTTCGTTCAGGGTGGTATTGTCATCTTAGCGCTAGACGTAACAACGACATTATTCCAGCATACGTGTGGCCTAACAATAAGCGTAATCACGTATCCAAGGAAGTCGACTTGCCATGCACGTGGTAGGATCCGATCTAGGAATTATTGCGTGGACTTGGATCGTCCTGGTCAAAGAATGGATGGAACCCTGAGGATCTCCTGTCATCCCTTGGGATTGTCTTCCTGTGAATCCCTGACGATCCTTCGACCTCACGTCGTACCTTCTAACCCTTCTCTTAAAGGATGTCGTTTTCAGGATGAGGCTAAGGATGATGAGGTACCAGAGGAAGATCCATGGGCAGGCTTACCCTATACCATCGACCTGGAAACCGGTAAGAGAATCAGTATCTTGAGATTTTATATATGTGTTTGTATGTGTATATTGACTTGTTATTCTATTCCAATGATCTTAAAAATATTATATGTAACATGGGTTATGTGTATCGCCATATGATTTTACACGAAGTGGAGTCGAATTAAAAGTCGTACCAATGTGTCCGGCACGGATGCGCTCTGGTAAACCGGTAAGTTTCGACGTACCCCACCTACACGGGGCTGCTCCTTAACACGATACGTTGCCAGCAACCTGCAGCTGTCCGTTCGACCATCGTCTCATTATGTACGAAGCGTGTCGAATTAAAGCAGCAATTTGTAAGGACAAACCCCGAACATCCTCGACGAGGGACGCCGCGGCGTTCTCTGCACCTGGCCACACCTTTCGCGAACAAATTACCATATACACGGGCGAATACGCTGTTTCAATATACGCATATCGTAAGCTTTCACGAAGACTGCGACTATACTGTGAACTTGAGAAATAGGTCGTTGTTGGATGGGTATTAAAATATAATTATTTAAAGTTCCGAAGTAACGTGACTAGTAGGGAACGAACCAAATCGTGGGTTAGGTTTGGAGTGTATACTTGGAAATTTTGTATTTGAAAAATTTTCGAATTTTTTTTTCAGTAACGTGCTTGATAGAGTTTTGAGTGTAATGGCGAAAATTGAAAATTGAATAATTTTGTCTTTTGCCGTATGATACAAAAAATTGAAATGTTCGCTCGAGGTATAGTGTATATACGTATAGGCTAGTCTGGCTAGGGATGTAGAACGTTTTCAGGCAGGCTTCGAGTTCCGGAGGATCCGAGCCGGGGAGTGGCTCCAGGAACGCCCTCGGCCCCTTCTCCTCGGCAGCACTTTGCCGAGGTGCCCTGCCCTTCGTGCTTCGTTCCCCACTGCATTTAATTACTTTGGTGCCAGACGAGGAACCCGTCACGCCGTAGAAACCCTCTTGCGTACATAGGTACCTAGGTACGTCCCTCGCACCTATCCGATCTTTTTTTTTTTTTTTTCCTTAAGGAAATCAAAAATACAGTACTACCTGTATACTACACCCTTTGAGCACGAGGTTCGTTAGGCACACGGAGGTGCATATCTGAATACGTATATGCATATAAAAGCTCGGAATGAATAAAAGAAAGTCTATTATTTTTGTTTTCATAAATTTCTCTTTAATTACTTTTAGCACGGGCGCGTATCGATTTGCGTGCGTGAAAGGCGATGTCTATCTGACGACTATCGTACCTGCGTGAAGCTAAATGAAGCCCAAGCTTTTATCTCTATTTGCTGCTTGATTAACTTTTTAATTAGCCCCTCCCACGGTGCGTGGGCACGAGAGCTGGGGGAGTCAGTTGACGCCGTAGTGCATATGGATCTATAAGTAATTTTTTATTATTATACAGGGTGAGACTGTTTAACGCTTGTCAGTTATGATCTATGGTTAAAACAGATCTTGGATTAGATCACTCGGACTGGTTACTATTGGAACAGAATGATACATCAGTGTGATCCGTGATCCGGTCGGTTTGTTAGGGATCAAGAAAAAAAAAGGAGTAAAGAAAAATGATCCAATTGCAATCGCATACAGATTGTCCGATCGACTGGTCCAGTTTCCATGAGACAGTAGACCATGCCAGTCGCAGGTTGCGACAGATAGCTGATAAGATCTCAATGATCCACAGGGCGATCTTGTTGTCTCCTGGTACTTGCATTACGCTATGCTGTGCGTAATAATAAATACGTTTTGTAAGGCTGTGGCTGTGCTAGAGCAGGACTCATTACGCGGTTATCTCTCAGCTGATCGAACGGACCTATTCAATATGGCGGTTGATTAATGGATCAATAGACTTGTCCGAAAGGAGGTACCTTGATAGGCCATAATTGTCCGTTCGATTTCTTGGCTTATTTTCATTCCGCGATGCTCGTTCTTTGTCGCTATTGACTTTTTGCAATGAGCGAATTAAAGGAGCACGAAGAACTGGATGAACGATGCTGCGATACTAGTTACTTTTTGTCTAGGGATAAAATTACCTTGCAGTACGTATATCTATATCTGTATATACGTGGTTATTATTGACGAGGGAAAAATAAAGAATCACGGTACCTATTTTTCATGGGGTGTGTGTATATGTATGGGTCTTATGTGGATAGATGAAAGTTGTTGAATTTGAATATTAATATTTTAATTATTTTTTTTATCATACTCTTCGGGGCTGCGTTAAATCAAGAGTCGCTTTTATGATGTAATACGAAAAAAAATGTCAGCACCACCACTAGACTCTTGTACCAATTTGATAGAGCATGATGGATTACATCATGGATCTTGTAAAAAGTTTATATCCACGAATAAATTAACATAACATTGTCTCACGAAGCTTTTGGGTGTGCCTACAAGTGCTGCGACTGAGTTCGCCTTTCGGGTTAGGTTTCTCACTACGTACGTAAAATCTTCGAACTGTCCGGGATCTTCTTTTTTTTTAGATTTTTCGAAAGTCCATGAACAATGCTACCAGACCTTTTTGATACAGTCAAACTGTAATTTTAATAGTCAGTGTTACCGAGCAAGAGCAACACGAGCTTAAATTTTATCTGGCTGTAAGTGCGGTTTTTGAGCCTAGAAAATCGTGACGAAACTGAAAAGTGATTTTTTGATTTGCAATTTTTCACCCAGCCTATAGAATTTGCCTTAACATTTCTATTCACCGAATATTACTGAATCATTCCCACGTTGCTTTTTTTCATACTGAAAAGGATAATCCTGAGTTAAATCAGACTTTGCAAACACTTACTGCCCATCCTGCGGGATCAAATTTGATTTCAGACCCCTCCCGCGGCGCTGCAGTTTCGCCAATCGGAGCAGAATTGGATTTGCTTGCGAACGTAAAGTGAGGTCTGACTTACACGAGTAAAATTGAACTAACCACTATCAGTGTTATTTAATTTCGTATAAAGTTACCAGGTTTCGTGTATAAAGCAACGTAATTTAATGGCCTGTGAGCGATGAACATTTCTTGAGAATTAGATGTTTCCCATTTATCGTGAGAAAGCGAGTGCGGGAATTAGCTATGTATATTTAAAGTTCAGGCGGCATGTGAAAAATTCTCAGGCAATTCTTTGTTGATTCTTGACTTACGTCAGTCAGCTTCTCCCAAAGCGTTTGATCGATACCATAAATCTGTATTAGTCATCGATGACGAGATCCATGATCGTAAAATATTCGATATCTATGGTAAGCAATCGACCGAATTTTTAATTGAAAAATCATTGGTAACCAGCGTAAGCATCGATTCCAAAAATAGACCTGTACCACCCAATGTGAATTCGCACAAACACCCAATCTAAAAGTATATATATATACAGCTAATAAAATATTAAATGAGAAAGGACAATGGCGTAGGCATCGATATAATAAATTCCAAAAGAAAACTTTCTTGCTCCTATGTAAAAGTCTTGGTTAAGAATATAAGAAATCAGCGCACATAATACATATGAGGATCGTAATGGGCGTTCAGTTTCATAGACTCCGCCTTCAGCGATAGACTCCAGATATTATCTTCAGCTTGGAGAACTAATCGAGAATAGACCGAAAGCCAAGAGAACGAACCGGAAAGAACCTTTGAGGAAAAAAAAGAATGAAAAATAGACGTCGTACCAGCAGCGTCCTATATACATATAGGAGGCTCAAAGGGAACCAATTAATATTTCCATCTGCTCCTGGCATTAAACACTCATCAGAGTCATCAACGTGCATTAACCAAAACTCTTTGGATATATCGAGAAACTTCAAGGCTCTAAACATACTTGTACCGTAATCGTCCTTGTATCCTGGGAGTTACGCTAGAACGGCGACAACTCTTAGATTTTCTTTGACTTCCTGCCGGGACGTGCGAAGGACATGGATTTACGGAGCGTCGCCGAGGAAACCGCAGGAAATTACAATTGCCACGGAGTTTTGCAGTTCGCGTAGGCGTAAGCGCTTCTGTGACCCATTTCACTAAATCGCGTTGAGCTCTTATGACTTTGACTTTGTACGAATGAAATTTCTGAGCGACCGACTTGCCATACTGCCAGGATGAACATATGTAGAAATAAAAAATTTTCAGGTCGTCGATTTCGTCGATGGTCGTCGGGAACGGTGAACTGTTTTTTTTTCAAATGGGATATACCGAACGCCTGCGTGGATGTGGAACAGGAACATCTGCCACGTGCGCGGGCGTTTCGTGGATCCTCCTGCCTTTCTGCTCATGTGTGGTCACACGAAAGTTCCTAGGGGGACGCTGATACAGCATGGCCGCATCCGCCATGCGTATGCGCAGCCATGTGAACGGGCCAATCCTTTGTCTTAGCCATTGTTTCGCATACTGTTTCCATTGGTACGGACTACTCACGCGTTAGATTCACTTTAGAAATAGATTGGTATGTAGTTTGAATTTAGAAATTCAAAGGTTTTTCAAATTCATTAATGTAATTCAGTCGATGGAGATTTTTTCGAGTTATTTGGAATTATACGAACTTTTTTAATATCAGATAATTTTTGTTTGGTATTAAATTTATTTTTATTTTTTATTTGAATAATTTGTATCGGATATAGGACTATTTTCGGGGACACGTGGTTGAAGAACCCTGGGTACAAGCATGAGGGGTAGGGACTGCTGCAATTTTGGATATCGTATTAATTTCCGCTTCGATTCGACAAGGGTGGGGTGATGGAAAAAATAATATACGAACGGTTTGGTATAGGGGGGGTACCATAACGAATTGCGTTCCAAGTGGATTTGAAATTGAAGTGAACCCTGTTGGTTGTATTAGGGCCTTACCGACTATTGGGACTTACGAGTATGTTAGTAGTCATGGATACTTTAGGATTCTTTTCTTCAATCACTTTGCTAAAAATTAAAATAATTCCTTTTATAAAAGCACCATTCAACAGGTTCAAAAATGTTATCTAAAATTCGTTATCTATGCGAGTGTTTAAGAATGTAATTAAAGAAATAGAATTTTCTTTGATTCAAAATAAAAATACGGCAATACCAACAAATATGACAGTGACTCACGTGATGTACACATTATCCCTCTGAGCTGTCTACGATACGGTACTAGTAGCCATCTTTGAGAAAAATAGCAATACTATTATACATATAAGCATCATAAAGGAATAGCAAGCTTGGCTTAGCCAAGGAATATCAAGAAACAGGAAGCAGCCCAGACTCCGGTATTTCCTCATTGTGATTCAGATCGTCGTTCCGTCCCACGAGAGAATCAATATTTGGAGCTGTGCGTGTTCCGCCATGTTAGCCCGGCTTGCCAGAATCCCTCGGGGGTTGCGCTTCGGGGGCAGCTGCTTGGCGGAGCCTGTTCGGGGCTATGGTCTTGGGGGCATGACTTGCTACATCCACCCCTGTAACGTGGGCACACACCATTACTCATATCATGCCTTGCCACAAGGCTTCGAGTCGTCGGGATCGACTCTGTGTGGATTCTAGATGATTCTGTACGTATAGTAAAATTCAGTAAGGATCTCCATAGGATTCTAGAAAAAGCCCAAAACAACCCCCGTGGTTTGAAATTTCGTAGGATTAACACAAATTTGCAATAAAAATCTCATTTAACCATAAATAATATATTACATATATATGTTAGTGAAATAAAACATTTTTTAAACATATTTAACAAAAATTAGCCCCTGGACATGTTGAGAATGTCACAGTTATACTTTGACTCTAACTTCAAGTCCAAGAAGATGGTATCGTCGATCCTTGGGCCGCGTGATTTCTTTTCTTTGAAAAGTCATCGTCTGACCCTTTCTCGGTACTTTAATTATTCCTACCATTAATCTCCTCGAACTAAAATAAACCCCCCCTACTGTCTCCCTCCCTTTCTTACGGTACGTACGATACTCACCAGGCGGCGCAGACGAACGTCCCGTTGTGGCACTTTGGGCTTCTAGGACGGTCGACTTATAGGAACCGGTCGCCATTGTTGCGCACGTAAAAAGCCCGAATACCTTCTCATCTAACCACTACGGTCCTTTTGCTGTGCTTCAAAGACATTTCAATTCCCCCGTGGATTAAAACATTTACATAAAACTCGTATTACGACGCGCCAATAAATAATGACGTGTCAATTCCGGTGAAAAATTAAGCCACACTTCGCTCTTCTTTATTTCTCTCTCTTTCTCTCCCCTTTCAGTATATTCTTATACCTTTTTTTATCTCATTCCAACTACGACTCTTCGAGGCTAACTTTGGGGCACAATGGTTACCCACCTTCCATCCCTTATAACAGCACCTCTATGCCCCTCCTGAATTTTACTTTTTACCTGGTAGCGCCATTTGGCTTTTGAACATTCGTATAGATTTTTGCAAATCATCCCAACCCTATAACGAAAACTACCGAAATAAATTTTCTACCCTCTCCAGACCCTTAGGATTCTCTATTTTTGATCATGTACCAGCCTTAGCCCTACAACCATACTTGACGAGCATCGATGTCACCGAAATAGCCTAACACGAATATAATTTTCCAAAGTGCAAAATTACTGGAAACCCAGACACAGTGATTTTTATCCAACCGTTACGTTATTTTAGTTAAGACAAATTTTTTACCGACGTATCTATCAGCAGCATCAGCTTGATATGTATCAGTGGCTAGAAGTTCTAGGAATCTGATCTCTAAGCCTACACCAGTTTACATTAGTAAATGCTTTCATTGGTCTCAGGATGAAAATTTATTTTAACTATAAATTATACAAGTATTCCCTATTTCAATGTGAACTTTGAACTTTTTTAAAGCGAACAATGAAGTGTAGACAAAATTTTGGTATACAGACAATGTCAAAATATTAAATTTATCCCAAAATCTGTCGTCCTCGTAGGAATAGAATATTCCTAAGGATATCTGGATATTGGATATATGTGGTGATCATGTGAAATATTATGGAAGCAAATTTGAAGATACATCGGTAAAGAATACAAAGCCAAACATTAAACAAGGCTGGTTGGTAGAAGAAGACTCCAGGTTCTGGATTGTGTTGGTTTAGGATAGATATGTATCAGACTGAGTCGGTTGAGGTCAGCCTGTCACCTCAAGCACCATTAGCCCTTTTTAGACACCCTCTCCACCCATCTCCAACCTGTCATTATTGCATCAAGCCATTTTTTGTCGAAGGACTTTCCTGAGAAATCCTTACGGACGATAAAAAGTAACAAGCAACGCCCCCCGTGTCGAGTCACCGTCCGTGTCCAATTTGAGACTCATTTCATTAACCTGCTACATACCAACATAACGAAAGGAACAATTTTTCGGGAATTGCTATCCGAGCCCAAGTGAACGGTAATTGCGCGTGGTTAACAGGGAACAATACAATGGTCATCCACGAGTATCAAAACCAAAATTGTACACAGGAAGACAGGATACTTTATACCTTCTTTTTATCCCGTGATCAAAAGCCCATAGCAATAAAAAAAAGCCATAAGAGTCCCATGATTTTTTTCAAATACAATCCAACCGAGTAGCATAGATGCCAAAGTGAAAATTCCCCGAATGAATCAGACTCAAGACGAGCCTGGGACCAGTCTGGTATCAGAAAAGGGGTCTCAAAAGATGCATTCATCCTGCATCAACGTGCACTTGAGAAGGTCCGTGGTCGATCCTGCCAAGGATTCCATGATAGATTCCTAATATAGAATTCCCTATGACTATAAGATAATCCAGCCAAAAATAATCATAGAAGACGGGGCCCAAGGATCAAGGTGAAATAAGACGTGAGCAAATAGAGTCAAATTCACGTTCGATCCGCTAGGCTAGCAGGCAGCAGCTAAGGTAGCAGCGAATATCAAGGTAGCAACCTTGTAGTTTTTTCCCCTCGCGCCACGACCCACTGCTTTCTTTGTTAATCGACGACGAACTCGCTCGACTTTTTTATCCGACATATCCGTAAGACACGTCTCGTTCTATCGATTAATTTCATAGTATAGCGCATCGCGTCGATTCCGTTCCGCCGCTCAGAAGCAGCATCCCTGTACGGTTGGACCCTGAGATACATACCCCATTCGCAAATTTCAAATCCTGACTCCGGACGAGCAACAGAAAAGTTCCTGTCTATTTAAAATCACTTCTGGCCACCACAAGCCTGTAGTACGAAAAGTAAATGTCATGGCGTCGCAAGAGGCCACTGTGCCACGAAAAACTTCACACATCACGACAACTTGCAGTAGTCGCTTCGAGTGTCCTGAATTAAAGGTTGATTATGCAAAAAGTGGCACAATATTTCATTTGCCCCGCTTTGCTACACACTTTTCTTCGCAGTTATCAGTTGCACGAGATATCTTTAAAAAACAAGTTTACAAGGTAAAACTTTACATTCCCTATTGTTTTTCCATAAGTTTCTTACGCGCCCTGGGATCATGTGGGTTCAATCCCATAAAGAGCGGCGCAGTTAGCAACACTCCATATATCAACTATTCCATCTGAGATTCTATCTCGACTACGATAGAGCTCCGACCTGGCGTTCAACCTCGTGAGACCTCTCCACGTGTAAGACCGTCCAATAAACCGGATAGCTTATTAGGTGCGAGACTCCTTGTAGTAAAGTGTTGTTTACGAGCTGCGCTATCCCAGCCTAGCGATGCCGCAGCTACACTAATCGGCGACTGCTTCTCCCATACATTTTAGATTCTTGTTGCACAGCTTCCATGAAATTGGCTGCGAAAGATCCAGCCGTAAGTATAATCTCGAGATAAATAGCCTCCCTGTGTTTATACAAGTACATAAATGCTCTTGGTTCTCTGTGCCTATGTACGAGGGTGCTTTTGGACAGTCCGACGAAAAAATTTTCAACTTCGCCAGCATGACTCTGCTTGGAAATTCTTAGCGCACGGGTGATTCAAAAGTGCAAGCCAAAGACCCAGGAGCATAAGTCATAGTACGAGGTAGCAACAACGTTCATTGACGGGCACAACGATCCAGAATGACTGGGTGTCTATCGAGTGAACTTTCTATGGCAGCTCTGTGACTTGATTTTTCGAAAAAGTTTTACTACCGCACTTGACCCCATTTTACGGATTAGCCATAGTACATTTGGCAACTACGCAAACGTACTCGCGTCACCGGTTATTTGATTTTACTCTGTAACGACTGTACTCAATGATTCTTCGATCCTGTGTCATCCGACTAGGACCTTCCACCTTGCGTCACGATGTGTCACAATTTACAACGTTAGACGTGCGTGTTTACAGTGGTGGTAACTGGACCGTAACGCTTTCGAGTTACGAATCTGCTGACTGTTTGTTCTCCCGGTATATAAGAGAGGTGTGATATCCTCCAGAGTCTATTCAACGTAACACCGTACGCACCGTCCTAGGTACATTCACGGGCCAACAATGACCGACAACTTTTCTAATGGCCATTATTCTCCTAATTATGTTAGCTCACAGGTAATTTCAGCACTTGAACCTTCGTATATCTATACGTATATCCACTCGATAACTCCCTGGCACAATCGGGAGTAGCATATTGATACGGCATTGTTGCTCTTACAGTTGCTTGCTCGTGATGTAACGGTCGACCACGAATTTCACGGTCACCATTTATGTTGATACCTGTGTACGTGAAGTTACGTCGACGCTACTGTATATATTCAGTATCTAAGAATAGGGAAATTTTCAATTGTCCCGACGCTCCGGACTATGAACTTTTTTTATCAACGGCATATCCGAACGAAACTCATTAGTAACCTGGGACTGGGATGTCGTGTAAATCATCGATGATAAAAGTGTCACCGACCACCGTCGCGAATAGTTGAAATGAATAACCAGCGCCTTGTCTCTCGGTATACCTATTTCCATGTATATATATTCAAAGCCGCATTATATCCCTTTGAAAGAAAGAGCCATGATTGTATCAGACATCGTTATGGGGGCCACCGGTTTAACAATGGCGTAAAAGCACAAGTTCATGGCCCTACTATTATTTACCACGTACGGGGTGTCCTGTGCGCTCCTCGACAATGGTTCCGCGAGATCGAGCATACATTGTTACGTTACATTTTCGGAGCGGTAGGATTTTAACAGAAACGCAGAAGAGCGAACGTCGCTCTTAGCGCTCCCTGAGTGATTTGCACTTATCGGTTAATAAATCAGTGGCCCCGGTCCCTTACTATTAAACGTGATACCTTTACTCGACATATCGCCAATAGAATAACTCAGGCATTATGGAGATTCGAATTGGGTTAGGATATATTTAATAGATACCCATTTATTCACTGCCTGCTTGTGGGTATTAAGAATATTATTTCAATTTTTGACAAAAATCTCAATCAGCATTAAATTTTCGATTCTCCGTAGCGGCAGCCATATTGGTACCGTCTTGGCCAAGACGTGGCACTGAAGGTCTTTTGGTCTCGGTCTTCTTCAATCTTTACCTTCTTCGGAGTAATCCTGTAATCGATCTTAAAGCCTGTAAGAATCATTGTGAGACTATGTGATAATAACAATAGCTTCCATTGTTACATAACCCAAGATACCTGTAGTCTACGTGTTTTGCAGATTTTTCTCGTGTTTCGTTCTTCGATCAAGCTTTGTATAGGTGAAGCGCGGCGGATGGTTAGATCGAGCATGGTAAGCGCGCGAGGCATTCCTTCGTTTTCCGAGGACTTAAGTGAAACTTTTTTACCTGAAACAGTAGAGGCGTAAAATCGGGGGATTGAAAAATGTTTCGGGCCCCGCGGACGAGTGAAGTCACGGAGCCAACCTCGGCCAACCTCAGTTGGTCTCTACGGTTAATATCAGGGGGTGGAGCGCGTTCCGATGAGGGTCCTGAAATGAAGGGGGCCTGGGAGAGGAGGATCAGGGTAAAAAACCAGTGGGAATACAGTCAAGACCAGACAAAGGCCGCGTTACCGGAGAACAATGGGCGCCGTAGCCACTCTGGTCCACGGCGCAGCCTCCGCGTCGCGAGTCTCTCATGGCCGGCAGTATATAATTATTACTATCAATGAAGCCATTGTCACAATCGATATGGCATTTGAATTATCAAAGTGTCTGGGACCCGTAGTGAAGCTGGGTCTTACTTATCAGTAGAACTTCATACGTGATAAAGAGTCATTTTGAAATTCTCACAGTACTCTTTTGCTTGATGAAGAAGCTGACTCGAAGTTTCAACGGCCATGTTGAATATGGACCAGCTTCGAGAAGAGGCATCTGGGATTTATTTGGAAAAAATTCAATGATTCCTTCTGGAAAGTTAATCTAAATAAAATGCGAGCGGGGGGGGGGGTTGGTAAGGGTGATGAGAAAATTTGTGGTTGGGCCTAGAATCTCTGTATAATATTATACATCATTTATATCCCTGTCAGATAAACTACCTTAGTCCATATTGTCGGTTGGACCTCCCTTCCTTGATTACAATTCGGTTAGTTCGGATCCTTCCGCGAGATAAGACCAGGTTTATTAGATGGGTAAGGCGTTTAAAAGTTCCTTGGAAAACTTAAGCCCTAAAAGTCCGTCATTACACGAAACCTTGATTGAGACTTTTTTTAGGAAACAGGGAAACAGTAGGTACCGGTCCAGCATGACCAAGTAAAATTATCGGACGGTATATCCTGGGAAATTCATGGTCAATGAAAACGAGACTTTTTAATGAATTTTTGGATTTTCTAACCTAAAAGAACGTTACTGTCCGTAACATAGGCTACAATGTCATTATAAACTTTTATTCGTGTGTGACGGTTCTTTGAGATTTTAATACCGACTCGACTGACGTTATGCCAGAATGCATTAATCCCATACGCGCATGATCTTATTGGTGGTAATTACCAAGCTGATCTGATATACACTACAGTGGGCAAGTAAGGATCTCTCGTAGCGAGTTGTGGTGAGAGTGACGACATAAGAATAAAGGGTATCAATAGAGGAAGCATTTGACAGGATTTAGATAGTATCTTAACAGCAGTGGTTTACAACCTTTATCTACAGCCAAGTCTGCTCCGCTGACTGTCTTCAAGAATCGCTAGTCACTATAGGCCCGAGCATGTTTTTATAGGATTATATACGAGAACCAATTTCGAGACTGAAGTATCTCGATGATAATTCAACGAGTTGAGCCAGGTCAGGAATTTATTTTCTTCACCGGAGTTCGAAGTAAATTAGGTGTAAAAGAAATTTTCAAAATCCAATCAGAACTGTAAAGCACGCATTAGACAGATTAAAATGAATAATAAATATACCTAACCTCAAATCATTATAGGTTCGATCAAAAAAAAAGCTTTTTTGGAAAAAAAGCAGTAACATCGACCAAACTACCGCGACAGTATCATATGGCAAACATTCCTTAAGACCTTATCGATGCGTTCGTACGTTGTATACAGGATTATTTGAAATACGTATTTTGATTGGGTGGGAGGGGGTGCAAGCTCAGGGTAATTCGAATCCGGCATCAACCCTGTCCAAGATGCATCCCTGATCCCTACGGTGTGGCAACGTCGAGCCATCAGGCCTTGGTACGCTCCCTGCTCAGCAGGGAGCCGGAGAATGGCATTATGGGTAGAGACCTTCCCACTCTAACCTCCAGTCCTCCTGCGCGCATTGTCTGGCAGCCATATTGGAATAACAGCCAACCCCGACGTGATTGGTCCGTTTTTTAACAGCAAGCCCGCGTCTCCGGACAATGCTTGGCTGGCTGCGGTTAGGCAATCCCAGGCTACGCGATAGTCTATCAGTCAACTCCATGCTTCGCTCACCTCGAAATCATCTGGCGGTGCTGAGTGTTGTGATCCATTGGAAGATTTGAGAAGGAGACCTCGTAATCCGGGGTTTTCGGAATGACAAATATTCCTGTGACGATATTCAATCCGAATACTTTTAGTGATGTTCAATTAAAATATTTCTTGTCGATTGTGATTTGAGAGGAAGTAAATTCGGACACGTATTTTCTTCGACGTGTTTCATTTATTTAGATTCTTCTCGTTATTCCGGATCCGCTGGTGCCGGCGAAGAGCCGTAGTGTCGTACGATAATAACCAGATAACTTTTAAAACGTGGACTTGTGTACTTTGAAGATGCATTTATTTTTTAGTGTCACTTCCGAGTGCGGCGGAATGATTTACATCGGGCTGGATACACTCTTTCGTTTAGAACAATGTTAATAGTGCTTTAGGGGAGGATCGAACATTAGCAGTTAGAACGTTTAATCAATAAATTTGCTATCTGCAAGTTTATATTAAATTGTGCTGTGATAATTACTGTGAGCTCATCTACTGTCCATTTCGCACTATCTCTTGGGATTACTTACACTTTGGATTAATCCTGCTAAGGTACGTTGATTGAACTTTGAAAAACGTTAATGACATAAATTTGAAAATTTGGAGACACCCAAAATCCCATTGTCGCGGTGAATATTCGGCGAACGATATTTTAATCCAAATTAATATACACTTCCGTATAATTTATTATTCACTCTGCGTGTAGAGTCGTCCGAAAAAATGTTTTGGAAAATGATAATTAAAAAAAATGTTCTCAAAATTGAGTGTATATTTCCTAGTATCTGATCGAAGAATGGCGAACGTCGGATTCGAAATCGAGCAACGTGGCGATCTTTACAATATAGATGTTAGAAGCAAAGAAGGGTTTAGATTAAAAAATATAATGAAAAAAAAGCTCCCGGGAACCGCCCGTCTCCAGGAAACTCGGAATTTCCGTCAATAATCGTGAGGCGAAACGCGAGGAAAACCGTGTGATGGCGTAACGTCGCGTTGGCGCAGTTCGTCAGACTCGACTCGGACTAAACTAGGCTTAATGGAAGGGCTGACAGCAAGCAATACAACAATTAAAATTAATGGTAGCAATTACGATTTAAGCAGCTAGTACTGCCAGGTGACCGGCGCACGAAATATTCACACGATCTATGTCAACCGTAAAAATAAGATGTCAAACCACGTTCCCGTATTGTCGTGCATTTCCACCCTTTGTTAAGAGCTAGGGAACGCAAATAAAATTGGCTCCGATATATTTGTCACTCGATAGGACAATACTGTCTGACTTTACGAGCTTTCACGACTCCATTCGTGCTCCTGTATAACATAGGGGAAAATGGATACCTACGGTTCGCGTAGCCGCTGCCGGGAAAGGAGAACAGGAGGAGAGAGAGATGAAAAAAAGGCGAAGAAATTCTGCCGTGTAACGTAGGAATTATTATTAGGAAGCGTCATTAAGCCGAGTCGACCGAGCGAAATATGAAAAATGATCTGTCAAAATTCCGTAGTCTAGGAAGTGATCCTAGGCAAGTTCAAAGGGACCGTGGAATTGAAAGAGATTCTCGCATTATTCCGCTAGAGGTAGGTACCTATACCGACCGTGGCGATAGGTAGAGACCGGTGGCGTGATCTTGCGAATTTGAACAATTCCACTGAATAATTCGTACCCTGGAGGATCATAATTTTCTTGCAGGAAAAAATCATCCCCTGGAAGACCCTTGTATAAGTTTTGAGCGACGGGTGCGTATGGTCTGCAATTTGAAAAAATTCTTTTTACTGTATTGGGTTATGACGATCTGTCGTAAGATAAATTTTGAAATTCTAATACCTATAGATTTTTAATAATAAAAAAAAGAATTTATCTTCGAACTAGAATCCAATTCGGTATAGACAGTCTGAACTGTTTTGGTACCAGTTTATCGTTGTATCTATCGTTGACACTCCTAGCATTGTGATTATTTCAAACAGATATCCTGGTCTAGGATCATCAGTATTTCCACCTACTCTGCTCCTGGAATATTATTATACGTATATGTCCCATGTATCTAGCTCGTGTTTGAATCAGGAACACGAGAAGATATCGATGCCCGGACGGAGAGGGTAGCTGGCCAATGTGGGCACACGGTCCTTTAAGCTTGTAGGGGTTGCTCTTTATCTTCGATATGATTAATGACACAGTGCCAATGGTGACACTGAATTATGACGTTTCACGTGAAACACAAGCATCACATTCCAAAATCCCAATTGAATTTCGATGTAGCTCCAAAAAAGAAGTAGCAGATCTCGGTAAATCGGCATATCGTAACTTTACACTTAAAATTCATTTATTCGAATCTTGTGTACGTAAACAAGTATAATCATGGAAGATAAAGAAAAATTTTTTTCTCACGTAATAACAAGGTCCTTGGAATATTCCTCAGATACTTTTTCCGAAGAACCTTATAAAACTAAATAAAAACCTGACGATCGGTCTTGCAATAACATTTTTTTTCTTTGATTAAAAAAAACTGTTCCGATCATCGCGCAATCGTTGAATCATCGTTCTGAACTTACGTATCCATATTCCTTTTTACTTTGTATGATTTCAAAACTCCATTTAAATATTTAGACCACGTTAACCAAGTGCTCATCAGACGTACGTGAATTAGTTTTCCGTTTGGAAATTTTTTCTTTCGAGTATTCGAGACACTTTTAGAGGGTGGAATTTTTTTAGTAACTTCCCGTGCAGAAGGGTGGCCTCTATCCCGGATAGTATAGGGTGGCCAGAGTTCCTCCAAATTACGGCAGCCATTATTGTGCGGTTGGGCTCGCATTTGGGCCAGACAATGGCTGCCACCACTTGTTAATGTAATAGGCGTCCGAAAGGTGCGACCTTTCTCTGCTGGCCGCACTCAAAGTCAGCCGCAGAACGAAAAGCCGCCCTTCTCATCCTCGAGACACCCTCGGGATAACCCAGTCGTAGTTCAGTCCAGGTCTCGAGACTGTAGGTAGAGCGAGAATTATTATTTCATGAGATTATTATCTCTAATAACATCCCCGAGAGTGCGGAGAAAAGCCTACCCTCGAAATATCCTCGGCGCCGCTTTCTTTCCCGATCGAACCACCAGGTCCAGGGCCTTGTCTAGCCCGGACATCTTTTTGACTCCATATCATCCCTTACGAATGGGACACTAAGAAATTCACTAAACCAATCTCATTCGAGAAGACAGAAAGACGGAATCTATTTACCTTGGTAAAATTCTTTTAAAAAAATTAAATAATTTTGCAGTAACTATATATATTTTTTAATGATTTTCTATAAGCGAAATGACTCCATTGGTCATTGTACGGAGCATTGCACGAATGCATTATCCGGGTAGCGTTTGGTGTCCGCGCAAGGGATGGAGTAGGGATCAGATCGAATAAGACGATTGGTCGGAGGGCGGGAACCTCAGGGGTTGCTAGAGGCAGCAGGTGGATCTTCAACAACACCCTCTTTGTCCCACAATTAGTTACGTTTTTTTTCCATGACTCCCCTCCACCAAAAATTTTACCTGCCTGTATCCTGTCTCAGTCAGCTTTCAAGTGGCGCGTCTGAGAAGGAACGGAGCCGTTTTTCACATTCCGTGAAAATGTTGCGCGTCTTCTACAAATAAATATCACGTGCGTAAATATTCCGGCTGGAACCGTGAGTCTGCAATTATTCAAAAGTCTATTGGAACAGACCAATATATATTGTTCAGTAGTGAAGCAGTGTGAAATCGGTTATAAATATAATCTGTGTACATCGGTGATGCCGATGAGGAACGTATAACTTCAATAATGCATCCCCACTACGAAGTGTCAATCAGAGATATGATTCCCGTGTACCACCTAGTGTCATCGATAAGACCAGATTCAAGGATCATTTAGCGATGCCATTTGAAGATGGCTGACATTTAACAAGGTACAGACATTTAGGTAGAGCCGGTTCAAGACTAAATCAAGGCTGCGTGAGAAGATAGTCATACTACGATATAGGTTCTAAAATATATGGGATTTAATGAGACAATTAGCGGCGACTTCGGTATGCAATTACCTTAGTAATTAGGAGCTTAACGGGCTTGAATCTGAACTTCTCTTCGCGGATAGACGTCACAGTCGCTCAGTCAACATACCTCTGTTCATTAAATTACGATCAGCAGCCATGACTGCGGACTCCCAAAGCGAAGAAATCATTCGAGCAAGATCCGTCCATGAATCGAAGTCAATAAAAACTGTCAAAACTGAAAGAGCTTGATATAACGATGATTCTGCATTGATTTCCAGGCGAATATATCCTATCCGGAACTCAGAACGAAAGCGAGGACAGCCAAGACCTCCTTGGGGAGGCTGCCCTGGGCTTGGACAACCAAACGCTCGCAGGACTCGCAGAAGACACCTTAGGGCTAAACGTTACTCTAGGATTGGGGAATGACTTCACATCGGATCTACTCGGGGGTAGTCTCCTAGGAGCAACTGGTGTCGAGGGTCTCTTGAGTAACGACTCCCTAGGTCTACCTGACGGTTTTAGCCTCGAGGAGGCTTTGGAGCTGGTTGGGCTCGATGAGCCTGAGACAGAGGTCAGTCCGCTATCCAAGACAGTTGCTGTATTAACGTTCCGTATCCTCACGCTGAGATCAATCTTTCAGGAGACCAAGAAGGACCTAAAGAAGACGAAGGAGGAGGCAGCCCAGGTCGCTCCTGAGACTTCGGAAACTGGAGAGGAAGACACAGCCGCGTCTTCTTCAGAGGACGACAGTCCTAATTTATCATCGGAAAAGGAACTTGAATCCAGCGACATGATTCACACACCGCAATTCCATCATCCTCATCACCCTCATCATCGCTCCTTCCAGGTAAGTTTTTTGCTTCAGCTTTTCTGGCCCATCCACTCGCTGTCCTGTGTCCAGGAAATCTTTATGCACATTGAACATATGTATACAGCGTGAAATACACGTGGCGATTATTATCGTCTGCCACACGGTCTATCGCTGCCCCAGGCTCGCTTACGCCTGCCGATCGTTGGGATGCTTTTTCGAAAATCTTCTAATGAGGGGTTCAAGGAGCTGTGATACGGCTGCGTGATATACGAAGTAGGAAACGCAATATTGGAGTCCCTCTGAGAACGAATAGCCAGCGTAGTTAGAGCGGCGTTTACGATCCATAAACGGGACATTTGTTATTTACAACGGCAACTACAGCACTACGCCAGCCACGACGAAGCTCTAGCTGATCTCGGACACCCAACAATTATCCGTCGTAACCATGTCTTAATATAACGAGTCGTTGCAATGTGTAACTTTGCCGACGCACGAAAAATTATATCTCCTGCTAAAAGCGACACGACGCTTTTACGTTGGGTTCATGCGAACCTTTTGGTTATGTCGGGCAAACCTGGAAAAACTTAACGATCTACCACTGATCCGATAACGTAGATAAGCGAGAACAGCCTTTAAAACTGTATGGCAGTTGTATTTAAATTATGAGAAAATGAAACACGTAACGATCAGCGAAAGGTTGTTTGACAGAGAATTGGGACGGTAATGATAATAATAATAATTGCCCATTAAACGGTAGATCAGTATTATTATTTACGTATTATTATGAAATTCTGACCAGAGTCACTCATGGTTTACGACTGCAGTAACGAGACGTATGAAATTTTATACGAAATACTTCAACCAATTGTAATTGACGGCGTAACTCAAAGAACGAGAAGAGAACAGTCAAAACAGATGAAATGAGCATACGTATGTACTCTTTAAAAATTGTAGCTATCGAAATTTCGAGACTTCGATGTGCTGACCACTTTTAACTTGCCGATACAGTGGATTGTTTTGTAAGATGTAAATATATATATGATTCCTGTATATTATATACCGCCTTGGCCTCTGGCTCTGCAAATGCGCTGCCGTGTTCGAAGCACACGTCACACCGTATATAGGTGTAGCTAAGTATCGGCAAACCGCAATCAGATAGGACTATTACCTGTCGTTTTAGAAACAGTCTGCCGCCGTGACCGCAGACTGTACGTCGGTTTGCCGTTTCTCGCTTACGCAATAGATTTTTACGGGGCGTCGCTGATTGTAATTACCACTTATAATTACTTACTCCGATCCTTAATGCAGCGTGGTCGGACGCCTCGTCAGGAATTCAGCTTGATTTACCAGCGAGTTTTCCACGCGAAACGTCCCGTTGCGCAGTATCCTTGGTCTTACCTTAGTCTACTCTATGCTGACAAAAAACCCCATGGCCACCCATGGGGTGCCTAGTACTCGGGTAAACCAGTCTCTGGTAAGATCATGGCGGTTAAATCGAAGCGCCCATGGATTTCCTAGATGTGCACACTTGAATTGGATTATTTGCAGCTTCGCGATTGTTTGTATTCCTCAGGAACTAAAGGGCAGGCCTAACAGTGTACAAAGAATACGTGAAACGTAAATCAACATTTTCAACATACAGAACTGTATTCAGTTTCAAGGAGTGAAAGTAGCCGAGTTATTTTTCCGACTTTTATCGCTTTAAAGCGTCGCACAACGTAGCCAGAGGTACCAGTTGAGAAACCATAACCCGAGGCTGAAGTGACGTTGGCCCATTCGAGCGTTCTCGCGCATGACTTAAGTGGTCCTCTATAGGTTGGTCTCGTAGCCGCGTAATGGTCGAAACCCATGCGGTTAGGTACTCAGTTTCCGAAACGGCCAAGAATCTCCAAGTGGTACCAACCTATTCAACCTATTCAACATGACCTTGCCCTAGTCGTCGCATCGGAATGAAAGAAGATTCGAAGCATTGATTTTACGCGTCTCATCGCACGTGCTGCGTCTTAACACGTGCTGTACTGCCTATATCCTGGTACCAGCTCGACTTACACACACCGTGTGTACTTTCATCTATGAAAGATCGTGATAATGACCTAGCCGGAAAGTTTATCTACGTCCACTCCTCGTTGAACTGGGTATGACGTAATTTGACCATGTGGATCGTCCGTGCGCGTACGCTCTTATGCGTGAACGTGTACACATTCCCGGAAAGGAACAGCTGAATCAAACCACCAATAGGAAGGACATGGCCCCTACCAACCATCCAAGCAGACTTCTGATTCTCCTTGCGGCACCCGGAGTCGCGTGGTTTCCTCTCTTATCCTCCTCGCCACTGTCACTAACCATTCGCGCGATCGTCTCGAGAACTCGCCGACCCAGGTAGTCGACGTTCTGCTCGCGATCAACCCCTTTGCTTAGGCCTTATATCGGATCCGGATCGCCTCCTAGACTTCGCAGCTTTCCAATGCTCCAATGGGACGCGCGGGATCGTGTCGTAGACGGATAAGAGCGACGACACGATTTCTGGAGGAACAACGCCTTGACGGATCTCGCGTGCGCTCAGGCGGCAAATGGAAAGCCACTGATCTATGTTGACTTTACGCAACGGGAGGCAAACGGTGTAATCCTGTAATCTTCGAGGGTCGCTATGAAGATACACAAGGACAAATATTTTTCGAGAACTTTTCATTGATAACGGTTCGTTGTGAGTTTGTGACTTTAGTGGACGAGTGTGTTGCTGATAGATCTGACGGACTCGTGGATTATTCATGTTGATGAGAATCTTTTAATATGTGAATTGGTACTTTTATATGTGACTGATATTCGTAAAAGTTTTACTCTGAGACCGGAAGTGCCTGGAACTTCGAGTGTTAAGTGATTAACTCGATTGCTTATCATGGGTTAACGACTGATTGGTATCTGTGTCTTGTGTATTCATAAAAAATTTATATTTCATTAAACACATGAACGAAGTGCAACAAATCGTCATCAAATCGCACCACACGACAGTCGAGCAGCATCTTTCAGCGAGCCCAGAATGTCGGAGTCTGATGCTAGACGAAGGACTATCTCAGGTATCCGATAGTCTTGAAAAATGAGCAAGCTCAGAAAACAATTATTTCGTAACTATAATCGCAAGACAAAATTATCACTTTATTAAAATTGCAATACACCTGTGTCATGTAAAATCGCGTGCGTTCGGTTTTGCGTGCTGAGAATGTTCTCCATCCACATTTAATATCCTACAGGAAAGTATTCAGTATCGAAGCTGAACCCCTCGACCTTAGACTGTTACATTAGAATCTATGATTTAAACTAAAAATCCATAGCACCCGGACCAGCGTGCGTGCACGCTAATTATTAATTTCAAAATCTTCGTCTTACGCCTGACGCGTAGAATTTCGTATGTTAAGGCGATATTTAATAATTCGTGTACATAATTAGCTCGGCTATAATTTAGCGACCTCGGCAGTACCTAGAACAAAACCTATTATTATAACGACCGTGGGCACTAATACGGCAAATGCTGTCTCTACCCAGGACATAATATACGAAATTAATATTCTTGACTGCGGGACCTTTGCCGACGTGAAGATATCGTGCGTATTGTGCAAAAGGTTACGCAAGAAAATACCGGCGCACCGGTCGCGAACCATGTCATTTTTGGAACTTGTCTCTCACGCAAGTGTCGTATTAACACTGACCTCACTCACCTGTAATTGCTACTCGGCTACGCCGGGGAGCTCGCTACGTATATAATATACGTACTATATACATATACCTCAATATATACAAAAAGCAGGAGGTTTTGTGGAGGTTTCTTTTCTTCTGTTTCTTCTACCTCCTCTTCGTCCTACTCCATATTTTTGCTAGCGAACAATAACGACATTACCGCCAGTTCGGAAGACCTTGGTTTTCCTACCGGATCAAAAATTACCTCCGGTCTCATTTCGTGTAACCTATTTGTTCCTTCCAAAATTTTCAGCAGTTACCTCAATTGTCATCTACTCGCTACTGACTAAGGTAAACCCCATTCTCGTTCTCTCTTAGTATTGTTTACATCGCCGCCGTTAAGATTCGCGAATACTGTAATAACCGATACCCGGGACACTCGTAGAAAATTGCCTAAGGCCACGCGGATGCGAAGTATAATTAAATCGAAGTTACAGGAATTATTTCGGCATCGGACAATGCCGCGTTGTACAAGGCCACCCGAATTAAGGTGAATTACCGGCACCAATGCCCCGAGGGCCTCCAGGTACGAATAACGTTGCGAATTATCTGAAGCGTCGCAGCGCAAATAATGACGCCAACGTTTCGACCGTAAGAACCTCTTGGAGCGTGGTGTCCTGGGGATAGAGGAATCGAGAAAAATAAAGCGATTCCGGTAACGAGGCAAAACAGTCATTTTTACGGGAATTTAAAATCCCTTTCCTCTATCACGCAGCTTCTACTGTACACAGGGTGGCCCCGAACGAAACAACTCACTCGCGGGCGAGCGAATGCACCTGCGCAAAAAAAAAAACATCGTCACTCGGCCGTAATAGCGCGAGTCCGGTGATCAAGGTATCTTTGAGGATTTATTACATTGTCCTTCCGTTCGCAAACGTCAGGGACCCACGTACCTAATTCCGGGATGCGAAAAAAAAAGTGAGGTTAAGAAGTAGCAAACCGTGCACGACGTCGGTTCAGTAAAAGAGGACAAGTCGAGCGCGCTGAGGCGTTGCTTGGAAATTTGTCAGTCGAACGCCTGCGAACCATCGCCAAGTCAGGTATGACGTACGTACCTGTATCCTTAAGGTTGAAGAATATATATATATAAGGCAGAAGCTACCTACCTTGGTTACGATGCTGACGAAGTAGGTACGACAGGTTCCTCGTGGTAGCTTTTCATACGGAAACCTTCATTTTATCCCTAAAAGGTTAAAAGCAGTCAAGTGGCGCATGGTTTGACCGTAGTTTTGACAAGGTTGGGACCTCCCAGGGGTTTAAGTCGTAATTAAGTGGGCCTTTTCTACGGCCTACTACGGATTATCCTACTATGCAGGCCACTGGTCATCCTCTTGTTCTTAAGCCGCGCTTAGGACCAGAGGTTACTAGGATCGTTATCCAATTTGTTACGTAGGACTAATTGGATACTTTTTTTACTGAGACGTCAGGATGGATGGTACTGGTCGAATGATAAATATCCGTTAAACATCTATTCAACTGAGAACTACGTTACGTCATACGTAACTAGCTATGTATTTCTATGAGTATATCATTGCCTCTGGTTGATACTTGGGTATCCATGGCTTTCGTGCGGTGTAATCATGCAAGATGTCCTTGTGTGCATGAAATACGACGGAAACGGATTTTAGTCTATTTACGTGCCTGTTAAGACCTTCCAGTTCCTTCGCGTTACGTTCACAGGTTCACTCGCGCGAGATACATTAACGCGAAGATCATTATTAACCTTACCTTTGCGTGATCTGCCAACGTCTATGATATCTGTCGAAACGGTCTATTTACTTGTCAATGGTTCTAACAGCAACCTTAAGCTTGACGCCTCTAATTTCTACCTCCGCTTCTGTCGGCAGCTACTTTCTATCAAACTGACATTTATATTGCACTTTTGCCGACTAATCGATCTCACTTGTAACCTGTTGTCATGTAAAATATGTGTTAAAAATACAGTGAACCCATGTCACGTAATTCAAGCTACCGGTATATGTTTTTTAAGATTCCCACACGGTATCTGGAAATTCGTGAACCCCTTCACTGAGTCAAGGACGCGTCGAATAATTACATTGTTTACTTCTGTTTTGTTTAATTCTTTTTTTTTATTTAACGAATAACGCGTATTATGGGCTCGCATCGAATGCTGAAAATATTGCAAATAAGTAATTGCGTCCAAGAGGAAACTACATGGAGCACGAAAAACGTCCAATGACGGCGCCTTGTAAATAATTCAAAAAGAATCTCCAAGCGAGCAATGGTCTGACGTGCCATAATCATTCCCATTGCATGAACCTCCAGGGATCGGGGGGGGGGCGGGGGCAGGTTACTATAGCAAGACGAGTCTGAAAATAACATAATCATCTTTATGGTGCGCGCCAGCATCTTGTCCCTGATGTCTCCGAAGACGAAGGAGGTTCGCGATGCATGTATTATTCCAATGAAAATTATAGCCACGCAGAAAGCCGGACAGTCCGAAGTCACGGCTTTCCTTTTATCCTGGTAATGGGAACGAGGGAGGACGAGAAAATACAGTGGCAACGGTGGTGATGGTAATGGTGAATGCGAACGAAGAAGAAGAAGAAGAAGAAGCAAAGAGTAAGTCCCTGTGTCCAGATTAATCCAAAGATTAGTAATTGCCGGTGACTGCCAGAGTTAAGGGGTACCTTGTAGGTGTACCTGCTGCTAGTACCACGACTGGATTCTACCGGGTGTCAAGAAAGTACCAACACGTGATATAGCCTAGGAAAACTACAGCATCCGTGGCGCAGTCTCGCGGTGACCTTCCAGACGTATTCCAGGAACTTGTTTCACGACGACCCGCCGGATCTAACTGATCGTGCGACTCTAACCTTTGACACCTGGCATGTCAGTTACAAGTAGCTTGTTATAACCTGCTCCGTGTACTGGTCGATCGCTGCTGAGACAGACGGTAGGATCTAAAAGGATCGATCCGTGTAATTGATCGTAAGACACTTTTATGAATCGAATGGACCCAGAAGAAATCGTCCCCCTTTTGGATTACGTCGAACAATTTTTTTGTTACTTCCTTGTTAGTTCATTGGTAAATGGACAATTTTAATGGCGTTACGTCAAGCTGGCTAATGCTAGGAGATCGGAGAAGATCTTTCGACGATTTCGATACTCCGAATTCGTAGCGAATGTTTTTCCATGAACTTCTACACCGTGGACTGTACAATCATAGGCAATTGCTTAAACCAAGACTGTTTTTGCAGTGCGCCCGAGAAGATTGCTCAAGGATCGGTACCAATGCCCGGCGCTGAATTCCCTCTCAGCCACTTTTTACGGTTCCCTCAAACTGAGGCCTCAGGTTATGTTACCGAAGAAGGAGAGATTATGCAAACGGCCAAGCTTGTTATGACAGTTGATATTGTTGTTTCGATGGGAATGATTAATGGGACTCGGCGCGTAGCCATAATTGAGGTACGAGTCAACATCTCAAGAAGACAGGAACGTGTCACAGAAATACCTACAGGGTTTCCCATGAACGGGAATAAAGAGGGAAAAAAGAAAAGAAAAAGAGTGAAAGACAAAGACAGACGGAGATCAGTAATAAAGGCGAGAGGAAACGAAGGAAGAGAACGAAGATTCATAGAAAATACTAAAAGGATTTTCTGGGTCCAGTTGGACCTATAAGGTCCTGGTCTCACTGGTGATTGACGGTCTTCCTCATCTCGTTCTTATTCTTTTAGAAGTACGTATTATCTTCACACGAGGATTTGCTAGGCTCTGCACGGTGGCGCTCTATTTGCTTCTGGCATTTTGGTATTTGCTTAGAAGAGGCAAAGAGCACTCGAGGACGCCTTGGAGTATTCATCCACGTCTCACAATATTTACACGTAACACCATTTCCACTCTTGAGTTCTGATTCGTGCCCGGTTAAAGCTTCTCGCTTAGGGGAGAAAGAAAGAGAAATTCAAGAGATGAGATAATACGTGAGTCTGAGGGGAAGCACGTGAGAGAGACACGTGGAAAGATAAGAGAGCTTCGTAGAAACAGGAGAGTCCTGTAGATTACCTGTGTGTGTGTGTATGTATATATATACTCACAGCATATTCTGTACGCAACGTAAGACTCGCTAAGCCAACCGGGATAAGATACTCGCAGAGACGAAATTAACGAGAGAAATGAAAGATGTAATATGGAAATGAGACTCTGTGAGCTAGCATTAGGATATAGAGGAAGATGCTCGACACGCGTTCGAGTAATGTCCGGTTGCCGGTATTAATCTGATGATTATCTGCATGAATTATAATTAATATCGCGTCTCATTAACCACCGGATAACACGCCACTATGCGGGGTGAATGAATAGAGTAAACGCACCCGATTTAAAAGCAACATCGTACAAATAAAATACCAAAGGCAGACTACATACATTATGCATATCAGAGGGAAGTCGACTTTCCCAACGGTAGCTATTTCCGTTCACCATGCATCGGCCTTCGTGAACCTGGCGTCTAACGATTCCGACCTCATCCTCAAATCGTTCCACTCGTACTCACCTCCCGTCCTGGGGGTAATTTTCACGATTCAAGAATCTCCGCGGGACCATCAGCAGTCAACCACGTCGTTCTGTTCGTCAGAACTTCCAAGCCAGCTGCTGGACTTATGCACTGTGAAATGCATAAATGCGTCAGACATGCCAGGCGCTATGTAGGATGTGTGAAATGAATTTCTGCCGGCAGTCATTGAGGCCACGTTAAAGGATAATGCAGAGAGAGAGAGTGAGAAAGAGAGAGAAAGACAAAGTGAAAGAAAGAAAATAATAAATAAAAGAACATATATACGTTCAGCACGTTGCAATTTACTCTTGCGCATTCATTGGGGGACACATGGCCTCTGGGATGTCAAGGTGCCGTGCATCCTACTTCGCCGAACCGTTGCGGAACTTCATGAACCGTTGCGAATTCTCAAGGAACCAGTACCCACCTGGGAAGTGCTGTGATTCATCGAGAGCGTACGAATTATCGTGGGCTTAGTATCTTCAAGGATAATGATCACGTGACTGGCCGGTAGACGCCATAGACTATGTGCTCTGGATGAGATGCATATTAAAAATATTGAAAAAAAAAAGGGAAATATTTCGAGTATGCCAAATCTTGAACATCGTCCAGGGCAATCTTTCCCACAGGAGAGCAACGAAATATTTTCTCTCGTAAAGACATTCTCACATGGGTAAGTCGTGGCATCCGCTGACGCGCATCCCACGAATGTTTTCATTCACAACGTTCTTCCCTGAGGAAAGTCGGGCGCGTTTCTATGTGGCCACGTATCAAAACATCGCAAGGGGTAACAGGTAGAAGCCCAGTCAATGTGCTTAAAGCTAATCCATTGTGACTTCGGAGAATTGGCAGGCTGATCGACGGTGACAGATGTCATCCAGTGACAGTCGAGAGTCTCGGATCTACGTCATGTAAACACAACTCGAATCTACAGGAGCCCAAAGAGAAGCCGATCGTACCGATCAAGAAAAGCCTGTAGCTTATCTTTCGAAAAGATAAAAATAAACGACGAAACACGTCAAAATCGAAACGAAGGAAAACTGCAAGATTATAATTTTTTTTATTTTACTATCATCCTACGTCATACCAGTGTCTGTATCATCTGTTATCTGTATTTACTCTGCGTTTGATATTCCAATCCCTGGCACGTTGATAATGAACTTCGCGCTTTAATCAAATCGAACGTCTTCGCGTCTTCCTGCCGAAGGTCACCAAAAGCAGGAGAGAATGGTCGCCTGTTTATGGCATATCAACCGTTGCCTAGCAACCGGGAAAACAAGAGTCTCTGAGCATCAGGATTGCGACCAGCAGGGAACCATCGTCGTAAAGAGCACAGTTACGCGGAAAGAGCCGATGCACCCGAGTGCTGTGGAAATTATCCCTCTCCTTCTTTTTTTCGGACCACCCTGTGAGTACGAGAGAGCTCTCGCAAGGCCTAGAAGGTCCTTGACAGCTCATCTCAAACATCTGGTTTCCTCGCCTGCTGGTCTTCCACTCCTGCGGCTTCTTCTTCCTTCATTGCTATAGGATGGTGTTAGGCGCAATAGGCTCTGCCGATAACTCCACTTGTGCTGCTGGTACTTGCGACTTGAGAGATACTCTCTATCCTCGATACGATCGTACTGAACTCACCTTCTTGTGGCACAGAGGCTCTGGGGTTCGAGTACATAAATCATATGTGCCAGTAGTCGGGAATGCGTGCCACATTCATTTGCTGCAGTCCCGACCTCGTGGATTGCTTCGATTGTATTTTGTTATATATATATATATGTCGTTTCTATACATATACCGTATTCAAGGCTATTTTACGAATCAGTGCTCGTAGACCTGACAGTTTCTGTTTGACTATAAGACATGCCTATATTTCATTTTTCAGACATACCTCTCAAAACTGGTTTCCTAATCATTGATCACCTCTGGCAGCCTCTGCTAACCGAGACATTTATCATTTTTCGAGTTATAGTCGTCAGGTTCAATTTGGTTATTGTACGTCTGATTCAACACTACCAGTGTCGCAGTTTGAAATTCGGTATAAGCATTTACTACAGCTGTTATATTAGAATTTAGGTAAATATTTATTTTCCTAGATCGCACCGGGTATATGGTATCACGAAGGCAGTGGAGGATATTTTTATTTCGCGTACGACGAACCATGGTTAACTAACAAGAAACGCCATAAGGCTGGTTGCCAATGTGCGACCCGACCCCGTGCTCCTACTTACGATCTTGTTAACGGCCGTCGATAAACACGCGTGAAGCAATTACGCATCTTTTTGCCTGGAAAGTTATGCCACGGCTTGCATAACGAGGCCCTACGGAGCCAACGCGGAAATCCCGGAAGAAAGAAGCCCGTGGCTAAATCACAGTGTAAATACTGCGGGCGAACGAGTTCGTCGCGGCGAGAGACCGAGGTTGGCAAAAAAAGGCTCGGCTAATTATGAACGGCGGGATCGATTGACATTTGTGGGAATAATTAGCTGTAGCCAGTGCCAAATTAATGCAACTTGTCGAGGAGAGATGCGGTGGCTGTTGTCCGTTTCGTCTTACGTAAATTCACGGAAAAACGAAGACTTCGCTGCGCTGCGGATGCCTTTACGAAAATCGTTCCTGCTGGTCTGGACAACATGTCGTATATATGCAACAACTTTGATACGCAGAAGAAGTAAAAGGACGAAAAAATAGAAACGCAATCAACCCTCCATTACGGAGCCTCTTGTATATATATAAGATTCTTGAGACCTTTCTGTAGGGTCCAAGCCGTAAATCTGCGCTCAGGCCTCAAGCATTGTTCCCATGACGGTTAATTTGTCGCTCATTGTGGCACCGAGTCAAAGAATTCTGGTCGAACTTTCGGCGTGTTGCGAAAATTCAGGGGATTCGATTTCGCTGTGGAAATAGAGCGTGTAATTCGGTATAATCGAACGAATGGATAGAGTCCTTGGACATATAACGACTGTCACATATGGCAAATTTGAATGAATTTCTAAAACTAAATCACGCACTGAATATTATATTCAATAACTGTGGAGGTATAGATATATTTATAAAATAACCGTAATAGTAAGCCAAATGAAAATACTATATAAATTCTCATAGAAAAAATTCTGCGTTAAACAGCAAAGCATTAGGTCCATTCAATTCGTTGAATGATTTTCATGCTGAATAGAAAAATCGATTAGAAACGGCGGAACAATAATTTGCAGACGGAAAAACGTCGTCCCACATTTTGCGATGCCTAGGACGGCAGGTGCGCTGACAAGCGAAATAAAGGCGTCGCGCTTACCAGATTACTACGTCGACTGATTGATGCCGTAACAACAATTTACAATTCTCACTGTACTAGCGCGCAGTCTGGCTATAGAAGATGGTCTTTTTGTTGAAGCAACATTAGAGGCAACACCGCCTGGCGTTAGGAAGCTGCTACGTATCTTGAATCCTATGCTTATACATACACCTCATGGAGACTTTATCGCATCGTTTACTGAACTTCTTCAAAGTTATCTTAGACGTCCCTCCTCTCTTGTTTTAAGAGTAGGACAAAGGGGGAAAAAATTAAATCTCTATAAACGTCGAACGACTCTGCTTTACCGTTTCTCTGGCATGAATCTCCCTGAGAAGAAAAACACCTGTATCGCTGCCAGAATTGCTGTAGGAGTATATTGCTCGTTTTACAGACTCTCATGAAAACTCGACTAGACAGCAGCTGTCTACTGGTATTTACATCTGTGAGAATTTATAAAATTATTAGGAATCGGTTTGCTATGTAAATATTTACATTAGCATGAAAAAACAATAGTATGTGTATTTATGTGCATGAGTGATATATCTCGGTTAAGGTTGATAAATTATATTCTTTTCTAAAAATCCTAGTTTGAATATACTTGACATAGTATGACAAAAGCTCTCTGGGTGGTACTCCTATGTTAGAGGAAATATTTGTTGGTATATATTACACTTGCGTAATACAATCAATCCAGCAAACATTCAACAGTCGCAGTCTTCTTTAACCTCTAGTAGACGGGAAGCCGATTTTTTGGACCTATAAAGATCTTTTTTTGTACAGTCTTACTTTAACATATGTATTAAAGTTCCAATTTAAAAAATGTAAAAGTTAAAGAATCCGTCATACGAGAGAGATTAAGTTTATGGGATTTAAAATAAGTAACTATCTCTGAAACATTAACGTCATATACCAAAAACGTGTGGTATATGGTTCTGTATGCATTATTTTTTCCTTACGTACCGCCAAGAGACAACGCTCGTTATTTGAAAATTATGTAAGACAGTGCTACGTGGATAAATATACGACTTTACGGGTAACGAAATCTCCATTTCTAAGGTACACAATTCGTTATAGACATCCTAGGAGTTCTCCACGGTCTCGTATGCGTAGGACACCTACGCGAACAGCAGGGGTCCGTCTTCCTAAGAATCCAATGCGTTCGTCCAGGTGACACTTGACGCATGGCGGCACCACGCGTGACAGTTAACGGATGGACGTGCGACTCTCGATAGAAATAAGACATAGAAGAAAGAATGTCAGGATAATCGAGAGAGAATCGTTCGTGCGCGCATCTCCTCGCTAGCTTGGTTAATTTACATTGAAGCGATGTACAAGCTTAAATCATGTTTCTATCTTGTTTTCAGGGTCGCATGCCGTTCGTACGTGCAATGAGCATGGAACAACGATGGCAGGATTTGGCTTCTCTACTGTCACTTCCGGGTGCGCCGGATCACTTTGCGCATCCTGGTCATCCTGGTTATCCAGGACATGGGATAAATCACAGTCATTACGAGGCCCAACGTAACGTACTGCTACACAATGCCACCCTAGCTCCGCCTGTTGGTGATCTCAATGCCACAGGACCTTATCACAATGTTGGTGAGTGTCCTGCCGTAAAGAATAATTTTATCATTAGTATCAATTGTTGGATTAATGTTTTTCTTTAGTGGCGTTACCTTTCCTTTGTCTGAACTAAACTGCTCACTGATACAGGGGGTCCATCGAATCTGGGATCAGCCGTGGCGACATCGATGAACCTGACCAACAGCAGCGAACCAATGGGTAATGAAAGTGGTGCTGCTTATAAATCCGAACCCAACGACATGATGTACTATCATACTCCAGCTTCTGATTCAATAAACCAAACTACAGATGGATTTCTTTCGTCCCTTCTGAACGACGAGGATCTACATCTTATGGATATGGCGATGAACGATGGTGAGTAATAATTGTCAATTTCTTGGCATGTTTATGTGCCTTTTTGTTTTTAGGAAAGTTCTCAAATGATTTCTAGTTGAAAATTTCAATGAGCGAAGGCCAATGTATATCTTGGATCGTTTTATTATAAAATGAAACGTATAAAAACTTTTCAACATAACGTATGGTACTACCATTAGATTACTATTAGCTGTCCATATCGGTCAGTACATTACTATGCTTATGGATAACATTTTAGGTCACATTTTCATCTTATAATCTAACATTTGTACGATGAATGTCATGTGTCATGGAGATTTACACTGATAAATGATACATAGAGAACCCTGTATTTTCAGACTAACTCAATACCAACTTTTATGCCTCTGTTAACATTTCTAATCAGAAAAAGTTGTACCTAGTAACAACTATTAGGAACGTATAGCAGTGGATTCTATCCACCTTTTGATTAAGAACTATTCAATCGTAATAATTAATAATAGTTTTTTCGTTTAGGTAAGAGATTATCTCGCATTCTATGAGAGTTAACGATTTTTTGGTCAAAGCACGAGACAACGGTCTTACTATTTTATAGATTACAAAAAAAAATAAAATATAATTGAGGAATAACAGTAAATAAAAATACCTCTTTATCACGGAATAAAGTCACAAATCTAGTTTCCATCAGACGCTCATTTCTCATACTAACTTAGAAATACCTTGTATTTGGGTAAACGCCATTCATTAAGTAGGCTAAGTAAACTACCATTCTTCATCCGGTTCTGCCGCTGCACTTGGTATGTAAGCACTCTCAGGATACGGTTCACCATGGCCTCCACCGTCGTTATCAAACTGAAGATATAAATTAGATAGGTGAACAATTTGAACTGGCACTTCTTATTTACGATCTTATAAATTCTGAGATACTTACGTCTCTCACATCACGGCCACCAAACTTGCTCTGCCTTCCTGGTGCAAAGCTTCGACTACCTCCAGATTCCATCCAGTCCGGCACGGGCTGTCCAGCCTGTTGCAGAATCTTAACAAGATCGCTCATCACCGGTGCATCCTGTTCATGGTCAAAGAAGCTGGTAGCCTTGCCACGATTTCCTACACGTCCAGTTCGACCAATTCTGTGAACGTACTCGTCAATGCTTTTTGGCATGTCGTAGTTAATAACATGACCGACGTTTTTGATGTCGAGTCCACGGGCAGCAACGGCTGTCGCTACCAGGATAGACATTCGTCCTCTCTTAAAGTCTCTCAAAGCTTCTTCTCGTTCTCTTTGAAGTCTGTCCCCATGAATACTGGTAGTAGGGAAATTGTTTTCTGAAAGAAATGCAGCGATGAAGTCCGCCGTTCGTTTCGTCTCCACGAAGACTAGAATTCTTGCAGTCTTCAGATCTGATTCGCGTTCCATAAGTTCCTTGAGTTTATTTCGTTTTTCGAATTTGCCCACTTCATAGAAGTTCTGTTCAACATCCGTGCAAGCACCACCGATGATTCCCACGGCAAGGAAGAGGTAATTATTTAGAAATCGTGATGCAAGGCGTTGTATCTCCTCTGGGAATGTTGCCGAAAACATCAGAGTTTGTCTTTGATCTGCCGGTACCATAGTCTGGTGGTCCACCATTCTTTCAATATTAGGCAAGAATCCCATGTCCAGCATTCGATCTGCTTCATCAAGGACAAAGAATCTGACTGATGCAAATGTGATACGTCCTCTGTCAACGAAGTCCAATAATCGTCCAGGAGTTGCTACGAGAATGTGACAGCCTGCTGATACTTGTTTGCCCTGGTGCATGCACGATGTGCCACCATAAGCAACAACGCACTTCAGAATGGAATCTTTAGAGAACTTCCTGGCTTGTTCATAGATTTGTATAGTAAGCTCACGTGTAGGAGATACTATAACAACCTGTGGTTCACAGTGACTCGATGAAACCACTAGATCCCTTGGGTCTTCCAAAAGAGTATTCACTATTGGAACTAAGAATGCTGCAGTTTTTCCAGATCCTGTTTGAGCACAAGCCATGAGATCTCGACCTGCCATTACAATAGGCAAAGCATATTTTTGCACAGGGGTTGGTCTGGTGTACCCAGATTTCTTCACATTAGTTAGAACAAACTCACGAAGTCCAGCTTGTTCAAAAGATTCAATAGGATCAGGTTTGTTTTCACCTGAGACACATACCTCGATGTTATCATATTTATCAAAATTTATGCCCATTTCAACACCACTTCCAAATATATCTTCATCATTATTAGATGGCTCTGGTGGAATATATATTTCCTTGTTGATAGGCTCTGGTTTATCTCCATCATTTCTGTCGCCTCTACCTCCACGGTCATCATCTCCATCGCGTCCTCCTCTACTTCCACCCCGACCACCTCCTCGACCTCGTCCCCCACCAGATCTAAATCCTTCTTCACCATCTTCGTTGAAGCCTGAACTTCTTCCATAAGAATCTCCATTGTCCTCATTTCGATCTCTGAAACCTCCTCTTCCTCCTCCACGGCCACCCCTGTCTCCTCCTCGACCACCTCCTCTGCCTCTACCACCTCCTCTTCCTCCTTCGCTTCTAAAATTGTCACCCCAACCATTATCATCATCTTGATTCTTGAAACCACCACCACCACCACTTCCACCATTCTCTCCAAAACCATTTTTATATCCTACACCTCCTTCATAGTCGTTATTATTATGAGGCTTGAAACCTCTCCCCTTTCCATAGCTGCGACCCTCTGAGTTGAACTATTATAATTAACAAAAAAAAATGTTGATCAAGCCATAATACAATCGACAATCGACAATCAATAATTATTATATATTTGTATATCTACTTACCGCGTCAAAGTCGTCCGATCCCGCCCCTGGAGTTTCTTTCCAATCATCATCCATTCTGTTCAATAAATCGTAATATATTAATTACAGTTAACAATATATTTAACATGAATTATATAAATCGGACTTGTATCACAGCGACAAAAAAGCGTCTAGCATGCATTGTACGCCGCAAATTATATCTTATAAATGCGAAGCTCCCTTTGTCACAGAAGGCGATAGTATCACATATTCAGCCAATGTAGCATAAAATACCTACATCAAAGAAAATAGTTGCTATCAAAAATATTTTAAACAATGTCAACGAAACCAAACAAACCGCAAGACACAAGGTTCGCACAAGACAAAGAAGTCGATAATATAACGGTCGAGTGTTCTACGAATTCGTGCTGGTCATAACAAAGTCAAACGAAGGGAAAAAAGATGAAAGAAATTTCTACAATTGGCAGCCATGCCCGCTTCTAAATATTATTAACTAATAATGAATACTTCTGCATACAGATTGGGATGATTAATTATATACCCTAAATTATAAACAAAAATTAACAAACAATCCACCATATAGAGTTCGAAATCGATATAGAAAAATAGTAAACAAATTTAAAAAAAAAAAGCGAATCATCAGTTTTAATGAAATGAAAAAAATTGGAAGCATCGATTTTTCACATCACGCACCTAGCAACAAAAAAATGAACAGCAACTACCTTCAAAAATGATATAAAAGTGAACATTGTCGACAATGCACGTGATAGACCGCAAATGGAATATTCCCGCCGAGAGTAAAAGCAAACATGGCTACGATTCTATCCATTTCTGGTATACAAGAGTATTCATACTTGCCTAATTGTGATAACCAATTGTTCCCAAGGAACACTGCAGGATTATGATATAAGCTGATGCAGAAATCTCCAGAGCGTCCGTTCTTTCTGGATAACTCCAAGGAACTGAAAGGCTCGTTGCACGACTCGACTTGCCCGGTGAACAAAGCAATTTCAATGGAGCCAACTTCAGGCGTAACCGGCTTCTGCGATTCGCGCCTCATACTACGAGTACTGCGCATGCGCGTTGCTCACTGCGTGTGATCGAAGTTCAGGGCAGTAACTAGAGGAGCCCCACAACTGGGATTCGTTAATTTCTTCGAAATATCTTCAAAGATATATCTCAATGAATACGCACGACATTGTTGCACACATTATTTGAAAGTAAATTTTAATCTTTTGCCCTCGAAATTTCTTATTTCCAGATACTTTTGCTCCTTAAAGGGGACACTCGACTGCAGTGTTATTCATAAAATTTTCATAATTTGTTCTATATTACAATATTCAGTGAAATATGTAAAAGACATTCAATTTTTAAATCTATTACAACGACGCTCTGTAACATTTGTAGCGTCAAACTTCATTAAAACTCAACTGTTTCACTACATATGCTATCATATTTTGTAATAATCTTTCAATGTCATTCAGTATCAATCTCCCAGCTGATAAAAAAATAGCAGATAATACGTTCTCAGCACCTTCGTACGTTAGTGCGAAAGGGAGAATCGTGACATTTTATCCCTTTATGAAATATCCTGAAAACAGAGTACCCCAAACAAAATACAATGACTGAACTCATCCGCTGTCAGTATCTCATTCGGCCCATCTTAATACCTACAAACATTTTTCCCTAGCCATACAAATACTAGAGACAAAAAAGGAACGGGACATAAACCAGACCAACTTTTCTAAACGTCCTAAGTTATTTATTGTACGTCTTTACAAGGGATGTACTCCAAACACCATATATTATCTAGTCAATACCAAACTTCCTCGCTCGACCTTAGTAAAGAATTTTTTTTCTTTTTCCATCATAAACTATAACTTTGCCAACGGAAATTTTCTTTTTTAAAAACGTGGCACAAACTACGGGGTAATAACTTAAATATTCCGAAACTAACAAAAGTACGAACATCCATCCGATCACACAGTTACCATAAAAATCAAACGAGTCTCGATTTCAATCCTATTAACTGAAATCCCAACATTGTCTGCCATACTCGCAATTACTCCGTCACTATTTTCATCTTGGCGTGGTTATTAACCTTGCCAGGAATTATTTTCGTTAAGCAACCCTCTTAAAATACGCAACTGGCAATAACACGTAAATGCTGAGTCACCTCGCGTTTGCATCGCACACTGGCACAGTGTCCTTGCATATGTATGTATGTACATATCAGTTTGTTCATGTCGCACGAATATATAAATGACAGAGTCCGACTTACCAAGCATACATTGTATAGTCAAAGACAAAATTAACAGCTAGCTTCTTTATCCTTGTACACTTTTCCTTCGATTCTAATTAATTTTTTAATTAATGTAACGACACGATCATTCCACCCACGTATAAATCAATATTGATCAGTCTTATGAGACAGACTATTCTTCGGACAAATTCAAACCTTTGGCCATGATTAATGTATTGCTTAACAAAAATAATTTTCTGCACCGAATGACTTATCGATTATTAAATTCATAACTTTCGATATGAATTAATTATACCAATCTTCCCTACAATAGCTCAGTAACTGATCGATTGAAATCGAGCATATCTATTTGATTGATAAATGGAAATTAATTGAATTCGTATATATTAATTTGATCCAGTATTCTTTTCTTCATGTTAATATGACTTCCGACTGATATTAAGGCGGAATTTTTTCATCATCTTTTTCATAACGATTTATGCGTCTTATTATTCAAAACTGTATTAAGTATTCATATCGCCGACTGTGCACGACATTTTGGCGATGACTGTAGTTACAAACGTGTGAGCATTATTCAGTATTTCACGCACACTAATTGCAGATGGCCGAGTGACACACAGAGTTGCAGAGAGAACGGTTGGCCGGAGTGTTTAACGGAGAGAGTGTTTAGTTCTTGTTACCTACCGATCACGAATCGTTAATTGACCGTTAACGAGGCGATTTCCTCGCGCAAACGATCATCGAGGACGTGATAATTTTCGTCAGATTTTTTTACGAATTTATTTCAATACTTTCTTTTTCATCCTTTACGTTGCTTTTCTTTTCAATGGGCGACCGAATGCCTTACGAGTGGAGACATTGAAGATCGTGGCGATTACAACTCGTGGCTCGTGAAACTTGTTGGTTACAACTGTAACATTGTATCTCCAAAAATTACCGATCTTATATAAATCTTGATTTCTTTGTTCGATTTAAACTCTACAGTATCAGAATTATCAGATTTCAAACTATAGACATTATCCAACAATAAAAACGTGCAAAAGTGTCGTGACGTAAGTGATCCTTTAGGTTCCTATTCAAATATTTTCGATCGGCAAAAGTGCTTGTGTACATTTTCATTCGTTTGGTCTTTCTCGTCATTTACGTCCGCCCGATAAGTGTTTAAATTTTGGTGACAACCAACGACTTCGTAAAATATTCTTAACTAAAGTCATAAAAATTTCATCCAAGGCCATCTTAAAGTTTTCATCACTTTAAAAGACTTTATTAAATATCGATATAACAATCCATAACGATCAATATCGTCCATAAGATTACAAAAAAACGCTACTCATTTTTTACATAAATTGTTTGTAAAAAAAAGCAAACTTAAGTGATTCAAATAACAAATACGAATTATTGTTCATCCATATAATTGAGGCCAATGCAGATAACATATATCCACGAGGCGGATCTTCCTCCAGATACTCACCGAAGCGAACTCAAGTAACGTCATTAATCGACGTGCTGAATTTCAACGATGCGTTAGTTACCGCGTAATTAAAGGCTAATCCACCGGTAAAAGATAGCGTGCACATAAAACGCTCGTGTTCATACCCAAGAATATTTAAAGGTGCATTGACACTCGAGATCCGAAGTTCCTTGAGTTTTGCCATTTAAAAAAAATCATTCTGCGTTATCCAATCTTCACGATAAAACTCAAACAAAAGCCACACGACGTTATCGTGCACTTTAAACCCGATTCACAATTTCGCGTCCTCTCGGCATCCCGTCGTTTCATTCTCTTTTGCCACTTGTCATTACACAATAAAAAGACAGACCCGCTCCTTTAATTAACAATTTACATAGTAAACGTTTCGCATAAACATACTGAATTACATGAAAAAAAAAAACCTTCCTGTAGCCGGCGCAATAGAAAATAACATTGCATACGCGCGTATAACCGCCTTAACGTATTACCCACAACGTAATTGATATACAAGGATATGATTACTTGTCCCAAAGAGAAGGGAAATGACGACACGGAAAAAAATGAAAGATATATAAATTCGCCTAACAGCACACGTACGCGCGCGCAATGATTGCATTTCTGCTATCAATGTACCGGGCTTGAGTTTGGCCTATCAGCCGCGTATACGTGAATATATATATATATATATATATATATATACACGTACTGCATAAGCGAAGCATTGTACGAGCTGGTAGCTCACGTGTAGAAAAAAAACCGCAGTTTTACCGAGGCCGTGAACAAGAGCGATAGTAGGGCCAGTTTCTAGTAACGCGGTGTCATGAAGTTTTGTAACGCGATTCCACGCTGTCTCGTAATCGCTATTGTAATCCAAGCGATAATTTTCCCTTTAGCGACCAAAGGATTTATTGTTGTTCCAGTGTAACGTACATTTTTTTTCAACACTGTTTCACTGTCTGTTTCATGATTTTCTTATAAATAGACCATTACGTCATCTCAGCGTGTGTATATGCGTGCCGATATCATACACTAAATATAAAAGTTATTCGAGTTAATTGAATTTAAAAGAGATTAGCAACGTGTCATTGCAATGAATATTCAATGAAGAAGTGAATCGACCATTTTCATGACACATCGTTAAGCAACGATCGCATCGTGCTTTGAGAACACACCGCGACGTCAAAACGTCGCTGATTTATTATCTACCGTCAATGTGTTTACGTATGAATCAAAGACGGTGGATACTCGTGTCTGGTAAAGAAATATGTGTGATTCGACCAATTTGACTTTCATCTTTTCTCGAAGCCGTTAAGGAATCCTGTGCTTAGATCGAGGAATGGGACTCGATATCTCGACTGCCTTCAATCGTATTAACGGTAAGAATCGTTTCGTATGGATAAGTAAAAAAAAAAATGAGAAAGTCGAAGTAAAGCAATTTTGTAGTATTATATATTTATGTAAACCTTTTGTTGTTCTTGCACCTTATACGCGATTAATATCATTCATGATTAAATCTGGATTTCAAGGAGAGTTATGTAAAGATCATTATTGTCCGTTAACACGGGGAAACATCCATGTCGAATAAAATTAGAAGGAAGAAGGATCGATGATAATCAATTTACATAGGCAATGTACGTACATATATAAGATGAGTAATATGGCGAAAGGACCAATGACGATGACTGTTGGCTGTCATTGTAAACGAGGAGACAGTCTGCTGTATGTGATACAGATACGTGTGGGTTTGTGGCACGTTCCATCGTGAGTCATACACTTCTTTTACCATCGCATCCGCTATGCGATTGTAAGAATAGAATGAAATTGATTCATTTACCAGACGCCCGATGACTTCGTACAAAACACACACAAAACAAGCGACACGATTCTCGGCTTTCGCGTTTGCGTACACACAACGTATGTAGATTCAGGGCGATTAGTTTTATCGTGTATTTGAGAGACCGGAGATTTTAAACAGACGGTATTACGTGGTAAATTGATAAAAGTATATTATAACGAATAATGATATATTTAGTTGCAAGAATTGATTTTGCATGAGTTTTGAGGAATTCTCGATTTTTCTTTTTAGTAAACATTCTTTAATTACTTTACAACAACGGTATCTAACGATTCTATATGAATATTTACTCGTTACGTCATAAATCATGCGATGTAAGAATTTGCCTACGCTTGAGTCAGCAAACTGTTATGGCGCGAGGTTTTCGATCTTGTCATTTGGCTCGCGGCGGTCCGACCGGAAATACGAGTCGAATTTGTGCGTGATACGCGCTGACGCATATCGTACGATCCATCTGTTGCATTTCATGAAAAGAGAAACAGGCAAGAGGATCATATACGTTCGTAGAATGGATATTAAATTTACGATTAAAAAAAAAAGTCCTCAGTCTGAGGCCTAATGATTATATTGTGAAATGTAAACAGGATATATAGATGTATTGTGTATCTATATATATATATATTTACGAGTATATTAAGTTTACAACGTGGCAAATATCAGTGCACAAGAGAATCATGTTATCAAAGCACGTGTCAGTTGTGCGCACAGCTTTATTTATGTCAGACGAGCCAACCTTACGGAACCAGAGCATATGAGGAAATTTGCAAGATTGTTAGGAAAAATTTTTTTTTATATATTCTGATATCAGTCATAGGACGTATCGCAATTTACTTACCTATTTCGCAATGTAATTTCGCAATTTTTTATCCACGTCATCGTCATTACGAAAAGGTTCACCGTTCGTTTAATCACTTCTGCCCTAATGGCATCGATTTTATCGTAAGTAACGATCCTGAGGTTTCTTTTTCACCGTTCATTTTTTTGAATTCGTTCTTTAAACTCTTCTTCTACTTATTCACTCGGTGAAAGCTGTAAGGAAAGTATCGAACGGGTATCGATTGCGAAGTGCACCTCGAATATTGCAAAAAAATTAGCAAATTTATTTCTGTCTGTTTCAAATGACTGTAACCAATCGTTTGTGTATCTGAATTCTTCAAAAGTACATTGTCCTTGCGTAACATTACTATATACGGAATGGCAATATGTTCGAGGTATTTTAGCAGGCAGTTAAGTTATGTAGGCAGAATGTGATAAGAAATCCTAGAACAGTATATATGTATATGTAGATAGTCGAGCAGGTAACAGCGAATAAACGCTCTCATTAAATCAGCTCTAAATCGTCGTTATAGCACTTTTTATTACAGTTTATCAAAGGAACATAAGCTCGCTTTTACACTCACGTCCGCGATCTACTTTCGCAACAATGTTTTCGCCGTCGCGCATTCCAATTTGCGGACTTTAGCAGTCGCTATCGCAGAACTGCCTTGTTTACATACTTAGCCAAACATTTGCATTCTACACACGGGACTGACTTCTCTCTTGTACGCGTGACTATTGACGACGCCTGAGACGTTGATAACCTCAGGCATTTCTAATTTTCTTTAATTGGTTTTTTTTATACCGTTTTAAAAAATCATCTTTGGCCATCATCTAGGCAACTATATTTTTAGGGGTATGAAGAAATAAAAACTTTGCACGACGTTCACTCAACCCTTTGAAAATAGAGACTTTCTGACAATGTTACTCCTGCAAGACCTTTTTGGACAAGGGTTTTCAAGATTATTAAATCTGAGCACCATTTTGAATTTAACATTCTGGATATTATACTCGGACAGGGCAAACTCAAAAAACTTCGTAAGTCAAATTTTACGAAGATCGATAAAAAAAAGTTCGGAAAATAATAGGGGGTGACTCATAAATGTGTGAACCGTCATGAAAGGGTTAATCACAGGCTTAATGAGAAGCCAGAAATGGTATTATCAACACCCTGATTAGGAATGTGATAACGTTATCAAGAAATATGATTGGGAAAGTTATCATTGGCATTTTTTCAAATATGTAAAAATTAGTATATAATATTTAATATATCTACTTTCACTCTTAGAAGTACTCGACTTTATACAGTTTATGATATAAAATATCTGGTTCTGCTGAAACCACTGATAAGCAATACCAATGCTTGTTGTGATGAGGCTAACATTATTATTATACTATTATACTTATCTAAGAAACTTATCAATGATGGTTTCCTTTTGTTCATGTTCCAGACGAAAAAGCGTCAAGATTTTGTACAAATGACATTTATTCATATACATTCGACGGCTTCATCGTTATTTCACATGCTGATATGGTGCTTTACCTAAAAAGTTTTGTTGTGGGATATTCTTTGGAAATTAACAATCACACAAGTGTCCACTTACGAGATATGATTTCATAGGATATCCAACGGAAATCCTCTCATATTTATACATATATACAAGTTTCTTAAACCCCGCGTGTCCTTGTTGTCTTTATTTCTACATACGTAAAAATATATAATGAAAAACGATTTTGGAGTAATTTACCTCCCTAAAAGACATTCGACAAATGTATTATATGTGAAATAATTAAATGAGCGTTTAGCACCCCAATTTTCGGTGGCGGCTTTCACTCTCAAAAGTTCAGCTTGGGCCGAAAAGAAAAAACACGTGTCGCTTAATTTTTCGAGTACTACAATATATGTGAAAACGAAAAAAATCGGAGGCGGACACCTACCAAGGTTTCCTTGTTAGTAAAACTAGGATTTGATGAAGAATGTCTGCAGGATAAATTTTTAAGTGTCGAAATAATATTACGAGGACATAACAAGGAAAGCAGAAAATAATGGTAATCTTTCAGTGATTTTCCACTGTACAGCAACTTGCTTTGAGCCGTTTAAGAATAAACGACTTACCATATTTACCGTGTCTCCGTGACCAAGGCGATTCCTGTCATAATTTTTCTTTTTGGATCATACGAGTCACCCGTCATAGTTGGTACCATTAAAAAAAAAGAGTACTCCATTATAACCAGGCGAGACTTGGCACAATCGGAAATCCACAAGCGTATAATTCAAGGCACGGGCGCGGCCGTGACTGCGTTTTATTACGATTCGTCAATTCATCCTGATAATAATAATTGACATTCAAGAAGGAAGAGAACGGTGTTCGCAATTGCATGTAAATTAATCACTCCGTGAAGAGCTTCGATAAGGAAGTCATAATAATGGGACTTTGAAAAACAATGAAATAATAGACGAGAAAAATCTTATGATACACGTGAGCCACTCGATCGAATTATGAATTATGAGAAAGTTGTCAGCATATACTTGATAAGTAAAAAAAATGCGCAATATCAATATCATGATACAACCTTGATAATATTATAGTGATGGGACACGTGAAAGTCGCAGGAAAACGATAACACATCATCGTACGCACACATATATATAACACGTACATACATGCATACCTAAATATATAGATCGCCTCTGAACTCAATTTGAAATTTCTGTAACGTAATCTTACGTCAGAGTATACAAATACAATAAACTTCAAGGATGAATATTTACTAATATTTGATAAGATATCGTTGATACGATATGTCTAGATATGTTTACATTATTTCACTACATCTTAAAATACAGTGTAACCGGAGTAGGACGAGCTATATTATCGTTACCGTGTGAAAAATCCTCTATTCGAAGAACAATGGTTCCGTAACGTTTACATGGTTCAGCGAATCGTTCGATGCACTCATGAAACTTACAAAACAGGAGGCATACGAAAGTGAGGAAATTGGTTGTCCCAAGATGCACGTATATACATGGATAATTAAAAAAAAGTATAAGAAAGTCGTGAACAAAGAATTTCGCGATTCTTGTTCGTATTCTCACTCTTGTAATCTCATGGCATCACTTCAAGTTATATATGCATACGTATACACTAAGTATACTTGGAACATGTCTATATACATACACAGTTAGATAAAGATGTCTTTCACGCTAAGATTAACATCGCCAGTTCACGAACGTTAAATGGTGAAAGTATACGTATGAAGCTTCCTGATGACGAATGTAATATTCGGTAATGAATTTTCGATGTTACCGTTTACGTTAAGAATAATAATCCACTATAAGCGCCCACTCACCGACCCCACCATCTTACTACCGACGTCCAATGCCAAAATAAAAAGTGCAGCTAGTCGCCTGCCTACCGAGTAAAGTGGCGACGCCCCGTGTGGGTTAGACTGGTTGGGCGACGGATCAGCGTTAGTTATGTTTATGCTCTGCTGACGGGTAAACGTGAGGCGCCTGTGTTGCTTATATAATCGGTATTCATTCGCGACTAGACTACGCGGTTCTTCTGTAATACGTGTAATCACAGTGACGTATGTGTTACTCAGAAATGAGTTTAAGGAACTCAAAGGTGTTTTGTGATGTGTAGTGTTTCTGTACTCTGAACTCTGGTAAAGAGGCTAAATTTCGTGGAACGGATTCTAATCTCACGACTCAAATGACACAAGACATCCGGAGATAATTCATGAGTGTATATAGGTGCGGTGAGCGTAACGAAGTTAACAGAATCTGGAAGGCTGCCATGATGGGAAATGTTATCGTCATTGTCCCCCGCTTTCGACGAGCCGTTTGAAATATTTCACGGCGTGGCCGTTGGGGGCGACTCATTGTTACTCGGTGGCTCCACGCGTTCGGTTGTTTCTCGGTGTGTTTGTCAGTCAGAAGGCTTACGAGAGACCTCTTTCTTATACGCATTTACATGCGTATCTATTTTCAAACGTTAGTCCGAATTGTCACGTTTGATTCTCTCTGTCTGCAAGGATTTTAAAGTAATCTTAACTGTCTGCTATTTGATCTCGTTGGTATAACTGTGGTCAAGATGATTGTTACCCGATGCTAGGAGATCTACATTAACTGACTCAGCTAATAATTAGAACCGGAGGTGGAAAACGCTGACGCGTAAGAAGAATTCTACGTAGTTGGTCGTAACTGATTGTGAGACATTTACCTTGTCTTCGAGCGAGCTTTGGAGTATTGTGTGTGTTGACTTTTCTGTGTAAATGGACATCTTTTTTTTTAACTTTGCCACGTCAAATTCTGAAATTCGTTCCTGGTGACTCTTGTATGTTTTATAAACGGTTACAAAACATTTTTTAAGAGACTGATCGACATCTGGATTATTATGTTACGCTAAGGTGTTTTGATCCGCACGAAAATATTGTTTTGATTGTGAGAGTTTTTAATACAACTAAATTGGGAAGGCGGAATTTTGTATGACGATCACACTGGAGATACCGAAAACACTAGTGAAATCTGAACAATCTTGTATCAGCGTGGTTTGGAATATGCATTGTTATACACACTACAGTATTTACTATGCTGCGAAGATCCTGGAGATTTAGTGCTGCCCTTCTCTTACAAGTTTGCTGTACCTGCACGAGAGGAATGCTGAACATTACACAAAAAATTTAACCGGACAATCTCGTCTTCAATCTAAACGAGGGCTAAATTCACTCATATTGAGCTAACTTATAAATACCCATACTGGGATTTGGAAAGGGGATCTTTCGTATTTGGAAAAAAAAATTCGCGAGGAACTATTTTTTTTAGTAAGACTGCAGCTCCTTGTGGAGCTTGAATGGCGACCATGGGGGTCATCGTATACAGGCCAAGTATGTGTCATTTGTGTCGTTAACATACGAGTTATAACGAATTAGCAAATGAAACATCTTTTCATCATACATATTTAAGTTTCGTGGTAGCTACTGGGCATATATAGTCACTAAAATGTCTCATAAATATTACAAGAATTACATTCTTTCGTATGTTATTTGTGCCGTAACATTAACAACGTCTGCGCAAGCATTTTGGCACAAATATCTTTTAATGATATCAATACGCCCTCTGCACAGTGACGTGTAAGTGATAAGGACAAATATCTGCTGTGTGATAACACAGAAGGAAAAAAAATAGAGGGCTACGTAACGCTAAAAATGTCGCTATACTGCCAGACAACGAAAATAGTTTTTATCTTGTTGACTTTTATACAGGGTGTTCCAAAACGAATAGAATTCAGTAGCATAGTTGTATTCTTTGAACAGCTTGAAGTTCATAGGTGCAATTTCATTTTAGGATCTAATTAACGACATAATACATTTTCAAAATTTCTTGCATTCAACCAATGAAGCAATTTCCACCCTGAGCATCGGCACGTATACAGACAGTCTATCTATGTCTTATCAGTTTACCCCAACCGCGTCGGCAATATGTTGAGTTATAAAGTTTCTAGAAGGGTTACGCATCTGAAAAATAGGCTTTATTAAAAAGAAATAGTTGACGGTGCATTGATAAAAGATGATAAGGGGTCTGTTACGTAATACATACATGTCACTCTTTCGCTTAGCTTCGTCTGATTAGGAAATTCGACAAATTTATAAAATCGATTATCCCATCAATTGGAAATGAAATTTCACTTGTGAACTTTTGAAATGCTTTAATTGTGCAAAACTGCTACTGAGTTCCATTCATTTGATTACACTCTGTACATTAACAGACGGACTAATCGCACCTTGTTATCTTTAATCATTGAAATGTTTTTGAAATCTGTTGACGCGCTACTGTACTGATTACAGCAATGTCTTGTGTCTTTCTCTTCTAATGTCTCTTTCGTCATTGACCGACGTACATATATAGATATAGGTGAATTTCGCATAACTGGCACTGCCTGGAAATTTCTGGTAAGAACAGATGAACTTTTGGCAAACAGCATACGGCCGTAGCTTGTATTTGGTGTCAATTAATTTGAGCAAAGTCAAATCTAGCTTAATACAGTATGTAACTTGACGCTATTTGCGCAACAACGTCACCTGGCATCTCCAATATTTATGATCGCGACGTAAAGTTCTTTCGAAACTTACCGGCCAAGGTTTCCAGTGACATTGCAAACTTCATGAAATATTTTAGTTCATAAAATATTTATCAAAATTTGTTACTTTTAATTAATCCGAATGCCAATAACGACCCGTATAATAACGTAGGAAAAAACTGCTGGAGCCATAATTATAATCATGAAAATGTGCATTGTAATGCATAATTTCCATAATCGCACGATAATCTACCAGCTGTCAATAATTATATACGGTACTCATGCGAATTTTCTGTCAACACCAAACAAACAGCACAAGCATTATTGTTAAGTATCGCAACGATCAGTCAATACGGAACGGAGGGATATTTACAAGCATAAATAACAAACAGTTATGCCATATATGCATAGCGGCTGTATTAGAATAAGCAAAGCCATTTTGTTTCAATGGGCTGAAGTCGGGAACTCTCTTACATGCTAAGAACATGCAAATGCCTAAGTTTTGAATTGGCGTCTTCGTCATTTCAGAACAATGCGACATTTGATAGTTAATTACATATAATTTAGAATAGTGGTAATACAAAGAAATCGGATAGGCGATGTAGCCTCTTTGATTTTTCTCTATCTTTAGGGTTACAGCGTGGAGGCACACACATTTTTCTTACCTTATTGATACGAAAGGTTATATCGTGTCATTATCGGGCATCGTCTATTGTTTTTCTAGTTGGACGTCAAGACTTTATTATACATGAAATTCGTCACGTAATGCCATTCAATCATGTACTTACATGGCAAAGGATTTTTAATTGAAAGATATATAATAATGAATAATCTCAACAGTCATTTTTATTATCTACATTCAAAAAAGGTGTCATTTGCTTCTATAGTGAAACGTTTCATGTTTATATGGATCCTTGCTAGTTGACGGTCATTTTTCTTGGTTAACATTGGATAATTTTATACGAGGTTAAATGTCGAAGCGATATCTTATCTCGACGATGGCTATTCGAAGCTCGTGCTAGACTGTCCTCCGACGAAATTCTGATTCCCATTACGGAAACGCTAAATCACTTTCAAAAATCGACCTACATTTACGAAATTCTCACGTATCGACGGATTCCCACTTCAGATTTGAATGAATCTCATGTGGTTCCCCGAAATTCATATGTAAATATTCGAATCGCTATTTCATAGAAATTATGTTGTTCGAGATACCGTGAAGTTATCTGTGATAACAGATATTGCTATTGATATTTGCTATTGATTTTTTTCAGTCATGTGTTTCGTTGACTCATTGGCAAAACCCACATCACTAATAACGTACTATACGTATTTTGTAATCTGCCGATTTATTTTTTATCGATTCTGGTAAACGATACAATATTTTTTAATGGTATCAAAAAACTTATCAATATTATAAATTTCATTTTTCTCCGGCACGTTCAATGACCTCGCGAATCAAATTGAATGCAGATAGCAGATTTTGATCGAAAGAACAAATTTTGTGCATCGATTCGTTATACACGGACAGGTTTCAGCTGCCACGAAGTAATCAACCAATCGTTTTACCGTATCTCTCGAAATTTCTCTGAGCATGTAGTACCATGGTATCTTTCTATGTGTGACGCTGATAGCAGGGTCAGGAATTTCGCACTCCGCATACCCACGCAAAAGCCAGCAAGCAAGTTCTTTCGCAAAAGTCCTGATTATCGCGCATTGTAACCTAAAACCATTCGCGTATTGGCTGGTTCACTATACGCATATGCGAGACGCGAATGGCTTCGTAGAAGGTCGTATCAGCTCTCAGCTATGCTGTAAGTTTCCTCTTAAGTTCTACTGCCTCGATGATAATGGATCCCGTCACGGTTATATATACATATATACATATAGGCGATCGGTGGAAAATCACTTTTATGGCCGGTAACGTTATCGTATACGCTTGAGCGTGAGAGCCAATCGTAATAATCGAGAGCAGAGAAAATAATTAATTAAGAGTCTTTGTTCAATCATTTCTATACCCATTTTTGAATTTATGAAAAAGATCAGTTTGAATCCTAGTTAAATACATTTTACGTGCCATCTGCACTGATCAGACACGTAACAGTATGTGTATTGAGGATCTTTATGAGTTACGTGCAATCTAGTAACATTCAGCTACTCATATGTTCTTACTAATGGCCATTAATGTGTGTTAACGAGGTTACGTAGTCCCATAAAGCTTTTACATATGTTAATTGAATGATTTATTTGTTACTTTTTTTACGCTCTGAAGACCTATACGGCGTCTAGTCTGTGGTTACTAAATATTGATATTTTTAAATTGTATCATTATATTTTTCACTCTATTAATCAGGCATGCAATGTTTTGTCGAATATTCAATACAGTGGCTATTAAGAAAATATTTGATAGTGGTAATGCCAAGTACGTCATTCTCGTCCGGGTTTGAAAATATTTTCATCTCTACTATCCTAGCCTGAAGGCAAAATTCGTATGTACGTACCAATAACATATATTTACGTGTTTGTATATTCGCATTATCTACGACTCATGATTTTTCACCTACATGACAATAATAAACTCGCACCTCACGATTTAATTGGCTTTGACTTTTGCTTCTTTTTGTTAGTTACTTACTTGACTCTTCCGCAGTTGAATTTATTACCAAGTCAAAACCTTGCGAGCGATTATTATATTTCGTAATATTTGAAATTCAAATGAAACCTGAAATACGGTCGTTGCCAAAGTAAACTCGCAAAGATTTAAATTGAACGTGTGTTTTAGCCAGTTTAACCGGTTAGGCGAAATGTATTTTGTCTAATCATTATATTAAAACTTAACTGTGATCATCAACAATGACACGATAAAAAGGTAAACAGAGTTTATCGAGACTGATTTATCGATCTGAAAAAAGTTTCAGGTTTTTCATTCTCGTATGACTGTATCACAATATGGATATATATATATACACATATATATTATTTCAAAGCATCACTTTGCTTATGTTTTAGGCATGTATACCATGCGCATGCTGGATAACAGCAGCAATAATGCCTCAGGACCCACTGGTGCTGCAGCTCTTCCTGGAGTGCAGTCAGCTGCTGGGGCTGCACCTAGTGCAACCGGCGTTACCACTCTTCCTGGGGTAACCGATGAGAGGATGGACGCCTCCAGTGACAGCGCTGTTAGCAGCATGGGCAGTGAACGTGTTCCGTCTTTGTCTGATGGAGAATGGATGGAAACTGGTTCAAACTCAAGTCATACCCAAGCCGATTCTCATTACTCCATGGACTATGCTAGGTAGACAAACTTGTAATTGAGGAATTAATTAATAATTATAATTACAGTATCTGAGATTTATTAATGATTTCTTATCTCCGTTTTAGCAAGTATCGTATGCCATACGATTGTAGCTACACAGTTTCCGGAAGGAGCGGAGGCTCTCCGAGGTGTCAGACTGAACGTCCCATGCCGCCGGTAGCACAGAAGAAACATCAGATGTTCGCCAAGAGATACTTCCAAGAACAAGGAACCGGTTGGTGTTTCTTTGTTAACGTGGCAAAATTATTCGCTTTGAAGAATTCACGAAATGCCAATTATCTGTTGTATCTACGGGATACTTATTGATTAATTAAATTTTGTATCAGGCTCACCTCTCGGTGCTAGTCCACATCCTACAACACCGCTCAAATACGAATATGATACGCAAACGGTTGGTGCTGGTGCACCAGGAAATGCATATTCTGGTCCGATCGAAGGCGCAGCTGGTCCTCAGCCTGAAATGAAGTTCAGCTGTAGCGTAGACTTCACTCGTCATCAATCTGGTAAGATAATCATCATCTGAGAATTGATGTTTTCGCAACTTTTATGCAGTATAATAATTTATTTATTACTATTATTTAAGGACGTTCTGCCATCGAGCACGTTCACCACAATCATACTTATCACCTTCCTGCGGAGAATTCTGGATCATTACAGCGTTCGCTAACACGTGATAAAAAAGGTATTAATTATAATCTTATTTGCGCATTTTGTCGTCCTGTCTGAATTTAAGTGCTACGTAATCACGGTTTTACACAGTGTATGGAAAATAATGTTTGTCTCTTATCCGTTACTGCAGTTCGCAAGAGCGAAGGGGAAGAACATTTAACCAGAGATGAAAAGCGCGCCAGAGCGTTAAACGTACCCATCCCCGTAAACGAAATCATTAACCTCCCCATGGATGAGTTTAATGAGCGTCTGAGCAAGTACGATTTGAGCGAAACTCAGTTGTCGTTAATCCGCGACATCAGAAGACGAGGCAAGAATAAGGTCGCAGCCCAGAATTGCCGTAAGCGCAAGCTGGATCAGATAATTAGCTTAGCTGATCAAGTTAAGGAGATGCGCGATCGTAAAATGAGACTCATCCGGGAACGAGACTTCATGCTTCTAGAAAGACAGCGCGTGAAGGACAAATTCAGTCAGCTTTACCGTCACGTTTTCCAGGTCAGTAAAATCACAGAAACCATTCGTTTTCATAAATGGACATAATAACAGGATGGATGATGCATTCCTTTAACGCACCACGTAAGTACTGCAACCAATTAATAATTGGTCATTTTGAACTTTTCAGTCTCTAAGAGATCCTGATGGTAATCAGTACCATCCGTACGAGTATAGTCTCCAGCAGTCGGCCGACGGAAACGTCCTTCTTGTACCGAGAAACCAAACTAATCCACATCATCCTCGTCCTTCGTCCATGGAGCCGAAAACAAAGCCTGATCCTGAACAAAAGGAATGAAGGAAATTTTGATAATTAGGCGACCATCTGGACGCCCAAAGTGATTGGTAATCAGGAGACTTACTGACCCAGTAAAGTGTCTCTATTCCGCGGTGAGAAAGCAACGCTGCACGCAGGATACCCTATATATTTTATAAATATTAACGGATGATAATTGTCAAATAAAGTGCATTATTTTCCCTCTTTGTCCTCACGCAACCTCCAACGTAAACAACGAATATATAATATGAGTTCGCAGCGCTGTGTCGGATGCGAATCGAAGACTTGATGAATTTGAGCGTTCGATTGTAGGAATTTTATAGCAGGCCTTTTTGGGAGGAAGAGTGGATAATCGGTACGTCTACGTTAGAGTAAAGGATATTTCGGAAGTATGATTATTTTATAATGTACTGTGTACCAGCGGGTGACCACAAACGTGCAAGTAGCTTGCTATACGATACACCGCAATAAATGTCGCGACTATTTTTTTTTTTTAATTCATAAAGAAAGAGAAAAGGCGATGGCCGTCCTTTTAATTCTGCTTATGTTATCGTTATGAAAATGGCAAGAAAACGCGAGTGTACAGCATAAAGTTCATTCAACTCGAATTACCTCCAATCGTGCGATACTTGCATAAACAGAGAGAAAAAAAGAAAACAAAAAAATTAAAGAAAAACTGAAAAAAATCCCCATAATTCCCCATAGTTAGGGATAAGTAAGGCGCGACCACAATACATATATCTCGCGGGATATAATCGTGTTACATAATGTTTCATAATAATTATCACGGATAATAGTAGAAACAATAATATAAAGGGAGACGTGAACACAACGTAATAACGTACTTGTTATTGTTTTATACGAAGAAAAATGAATAAATGTGAATTGTTTTACCGAATGCCAATGCGACAATCGTGGGGTCACCACTAATTGATACCATCCTCAGCTTTTCCTCATCATCCAATCTACTCTTCCTCCTACGTTAATGCCACGATATAGCGATATACAATTCTTCTTTCATACAACTGCAGAAGGTAAACGTGCGTTCATGCGAATCATGTGTTATACCTCGAATCTTAAAATTTCAAACTTTTTAATCTTCTCATGCAATTCGGTATTATCTATGAACGGTGTACATATGAACACTGTTCATAAATAAAAAAATATGTTAAATTGCATCAGAATATTATATAACTTTCATAACGCACTGTACAGCTTGCCAATATAATATAATTATATATGCATTATACGCGCAAGATAACTAGTCTAATAATCAGTGATATCTCCCTTTCGATAACGAGACTCCTTCTAATTACAATAATTCCTTTATACGCCGTCTAATTAATTGCATTAAACTTTGGAACTTTTAGTGCACGCACATATGGCTGTTATACGTATCCTGACGCAGAACGTGCATTTAACTGGAAGTGACAATGATGAACTTTAGTTGTTTGATAAAAGGCAAATGCTGGTGAATTGTCTGCGACAAAGGCAATATTGTACCCGAGGCGAATAGCGTTAAAATATTAATTTTTTGTTTACGTTAAAAAATTGCAATCCGTTTGACGCTTCTTATTTTCATTCTATTCATGTGGAAGCACTAACGATAAAGATAGTGTATCATACAACGACGCAAATATGTGAATATACTTACCGCGACGCTCTGCGCTACTGTAACATTAGTGAAACAAGTAAATGAAGTTTTATCGGTCGCGATACGAACAAACTTAATGATAAATAAACATATTTTTATAATGTAACAGACGAGAAACGTTCAGGTATTTCACATTTGCCTTTTTATGTATATATCGATGTAGTTAGTATAATTTTCTATAAATAGTATACATAAAAGTCTATATATAAATAAATAGATAGAGGCGCGTATACGTTTGCATATACGCGAGGTTGTGTGTCTGCAAATGTATATTTGCATATATAAGTATAAAATGCTAAATATATATATATATAAATATATATATGTATATTATAACGTAAGGAACACACATTGCGATTTCTATTGAGAATTAATAATCAGCTGTTTACTAAGGTTTACATACAATGATTGTATTCATACTACTGGGTGTAGGATGGCTTTTGCGTACCTGACGAGCGGAGATCCGATTGTTTAAGAAACAAATATTAACGAAGCTTCTTTCCACACAGGGGACAATCTGTTTTGACGCCACCAAGGCATTCGTCCGTTTTCATCAATTTATTCATTATTATTCATGCATCGCATTTTGCCAATGATTAACGATGATCTCCACCCGTCATTCAATTTATATATTGTATAAATAATGCTGAAATAAACCTCTGGGACAAAAAAAAAGTGAAATTCTCTGTAAATGCATAATAATACATAGGTAAGAAGACCTCTCCTCGTTCCGTTGCAGCAGGAGTATTTTGTACCTAAATTTGTAAGTCTGTTTCCTATTTTCCTTAAGTATAAGGAATTGATGCTCGTCCGCTTATGAAAGAGTAACGAACGTGGTACAGGGGGAAAAAAATGAAAAAAGAAGTAAGAAAGAAGGAAACTGCCTCGTCTGCCGTAGAAAACTAGTGTTACGTTAAATAAGTTATATAAATTATAATGTTGGACCCAACCTAAGTGATTGCGATTACTCGTAAGCGATAATAACCCTATGGCTAATTGAATAATAAAATACGAAGCTGTACGCTACACCTGATTGGTGATTACGTAACATGTTTTTCACTTCACTTGTCCTTGTATCTCATAATTTATTTCTATTTTACGATATGATCTTTGACTCTAATAACAATAATGATAACTGCTCGGAGAGTAATCCGATGAACGATCTTTGCTGAAGAACAATACAAAGGTCGAAGATATAAATTGTTTGAGTAGAGGAAGCAATGTACTTTATATAGGCATGATGAGTAATCTTTTTATTAATGAGTATATTGTTTTTGTTCTTAAATTATGTTAATGGTCGTTGATTGCTTTAAATTGATTTACTTGTTGAAAATTTCGGTTACGTTAATTCTTTTTTGTGGTACCGCATCTTCCGGTTTTGCAGCTGCCAAAACCCCCATGTTTGATTTTCGGTTTGTATTTCAGCTTAGAATCGCAGCCTTCGTAGGCTTTCTTGCAGTTTGTTGATCGATTTGGTCGAACTTTGTTGCACTTTGGAATACCCTTGTTGCATTTTGAAGACAACCACCGTCCGTAAGGCGTGCCTTTGCCCAAGATGTATTTATGGAGATCTTGAAGAAGCTGTAAACGGAGGCGAAGTTTGACAATTCTTTTCGTCAAATTAGCACATGATTATTATTTACCTGAATATGACTGCGCAGTGCCCTCATTTGCGGCAAGTTCGTTTAAACTGGATATATAAAATAAAATTTTGAGTATCTAAAGTTTGTTTCGATGGCTGTAAAGTTTGTCATTTTCTTCGATATCACGACGTTCATTTTCATGCACTCTTTCCCCTTTTCCGCGATGCTGATTGGTTGGCTAAAGCTGCATTGAAGTTGCCGATTTGCAAGTCTGATACCCGATTTCTACGATGGGGTTCAATGCATAAACGTGGTCCAACTGGGCTATTAGCCAATCAGATACTTGGATATTAAAGAAAAGTTTATGCATGCGAAAATTGAGGCGCTACACGGGTGCGAAGTTGTCACCTCAATATTCGGAAAACGTTTCATTAACACTGTGACTGCCACGTTGGTCATATATGACCGGCCACGGTCTCTCCTGTGACGCCTCGGCGGTCATTGGTGACCGGAGCGTTAATAATAAAAATACTCTCGTGGCGTCTTGAGCGAAACGTGTGACATCGGCGTGGCAAACTGTTAATAATAGGCTTTTTCATTAGATCTTGAAGAGTTCTCGCGTATTTAGTATAATTTGTTCGCTTTGCTAAAAACGCTCCAACATGTCGTTGACCCTTGAGCTCTCGTGTGGGTAGAGACGATTCTATGTGTCGTTGGGGAGGTCGATGAGGTAGTCCGTTGACTCTGCGTAAAGTCCTACTTGTGCTTGTGCTCGGGGGTCGGCTTCACTTGGGATAGTTACGGGTGCTCTTGAGCACCTGCTACTCTAAAGTCACCCTCTGTCGGAGACATTTTGCACGGGGACCGATGGCTGACGGGGTCCCTTACGTATAACCCTCTGAGCTTGCTCGGGGGGAAGGGGCGGAGGTTGTAGCGTTGAATATCGTCCCTCGGGATGTCCTGGCGGTGCTCGCAAGGGTGCCGTCGGGTGGTACGCGCACGGTCTTTCGTTGCGGTGGATCTTGACTAGGGATAGACCTTTCGCGATTAATTTACCTTACCCCTTTTTGCGTTTTTCTTGTCCCTCGACCGGACTTCATTTCCTTCTTGAGGTTTTTCCTCTCTGGTCCTGTGTGCGACAGCCAGAATTTTCCAGAATTTCCGATTTCTAAGTTTTAATATTTTACTTTATTGATTTAATTAATTATTTTAACGTTCCAAACACCTTACTTATTTACATTTCAATTTGAACGTAATTTATTTTCGATATTCTACAATTTCAATTCAAGTTTTATCTATTCCGTAGATTCTGCGAGATTTTGATTTAGCCTCAATTTTATATTTTGAATAAATTTTAAAAGTAAATCAAGATCCAATAATATTTAGTAAAAATCAAGGTGCTACAAGGATGTCAAGTTCGCACTGCGCTTTCTTAAAAATGATTCGACAAAAACTTGTTCAATAGTTCTTGAGACGTTCTATAGTTCCCGGTCTCGTTCTAAGCGTTGCTTTCGGAACCAGCGGTGAGTAGCGAAGAACCTCTGCCCACCAAGCTACGCGTTCAGGTTTACGCTTAGTTTGGCTACGACGGGATTCGCTTTGTCGACGGAGGCAAAGATCACAACATCCTACTTCCAGACTCGCCGCTACGATTTAGCGCCATGATTTTGCTATCGTCTACAGACAGAGATGAGCAGGGAGATGCACAACGCTACGGTTTTAGGCAATACCAAAAGTATCGCGCTAAATCGTAGCGGCTAGTCCGGGAATAGGATTTTGTGTTCGTCGTCTCCGTCGACAATGCGAATCCCGTCGTAGCCGAGCTAAACGTGAACACCAGAGTGTAGCTTGGTGGGCAGAGGTTCTCCGCTATTCAGCGCTGGTTCCCAA